>JADRCD010177654.1:2675-15093 GCA_019843815.1 Montemys delectorum
AAGAAGAAGAAGAAGAAGAAGAAGAAGAAGAAGAAGAAGAAGAAGAAAAGAAAACCAAAAAAAAAAAAACAAAACCTTTATCTCTGCTTTCTTTGTAGCCTTCTCTAAAAAATATTAATACCATACTGTAAACTCTTACCTAAGGATTTGTAAGTTGTCCATTGGGTATGGTCTAAAATCCATATAATCTGCAACAATATTTGGCTTTAAAATTGCAATGAAGGCTATAGTTAAAATCTATACATGGGTATCTATGTATATATGCAAGTAACTTGAATCCAACATATATATAAAATGCATATATATATATGTATTAGGAAAACAAATGTTGGTGGTGTATGTGTGTGTGTGTGTGTGTGTGTGTGTGTGTGTGTACATGTGTATTAGGAAAACAACTAAGTTGGCCACATGGCTTGCAACCTGCCATGTGATTTCACCTTCTTAAGATGACCACATGGTACGAAGTAACAATTATAAACCTTCTCAGTCCTGCTGAGCCCTCGGTTTATTACTATTTGTCCTTTTAGACCAAGAAAGCAGCAACAAGTCTCAAATATTTTCGATTGGTATGGATTTTTGTATGATGATAGAAATTCAAGATTATATTTGCTACAACATACTGTATATGTGATTCAGCTCTGGTTTAAAATATTCTGTATATGGTGATGAAATTTCAAGGTTATAAAGTTCTATTCAGATTAATAAAAGCTAATTTAAATGTAAATATAACTATCTATGTTTTTGCTAATTGCTCATCAATTGGTAGGAAACATAGATAAGTAACAATATGTTTGATAAACAAGGTGTATTTGATAGCTGGGCAGTGGTGGCGCATGCCTTTAGTCCCAGCACTTGGGAGGCAGAGGCAAGCAGATATCTGAGTTCGAGGCCAGCCTGGTCTACAGAGTGAGTTCCAGGACAGCCAGGGCTACACAGAGAAACCCTGTCTCAAAAAAAACAAAACAAAACAAAAAACAAAAAACAAAAAACAAAACAAAACAAACTACTAAACTACTGTAAACTGTAAGAAATAGAAGTTGGTAGTCAGTCATCTTATAAATAAATTCTTTAATGTGTTCAGGAATATATTTGTAATTGTGCTAAGAACTGATATAATTAATTACAAAAACAAGCTTTAATAAGCTTCCTGCATACGTTTTCAAAGTAAGTAGAAACAAGCCAAGTTTGTCTACTTAGATATACTTTAGATACACAAGTGGTCCTCAAACTCTTCAGAGATCTGCAGAATACAGCATTTAAAATGTTCACTAGAGGGGCTGGAGAGATGGCTCAGCGGGTAAGAACACTGACTGCTCTTCCGAAGGTCCTGAGTTCAAATCCCAGCAACCACATGGTGGCTCACAACCACCCATAATGAGATCTGACGCTCTTTTCTGGTACGTCTGAAGGTAGCTATAATGTACTTATGTATAATAATAAGTAAATCTTTGGGCCAGAACGAGGAGGGGCTGAGTGGAGTTTGTTGCCCGGAGTGAGCAGAGGTCCTAAATTCAATTCCTAACAACCACATGAAGGCTCAGCCATCTGTACAGCTACAGTGTACTCACACACATAAAATAAATAAATAAATCTTTTTTTAAAAAATGTTCACTAGAAAATGCTTTTTGTGATAGCCATGCCAGCTCCTGAGAACACCTTGCCTTCTCTGAAGAAGATGGCTGGGCACAGAAGACCATCACTTGGAACTTGCTTTAAATGTGGCACAGCTGGCCACTGGGCTATAAACTGTCCTTTGCCTCAACTGCTGACAGCACACTGCCCAAACTGTGGACAGGCAGGACACTGGGAACTTGTCTGCCTCACTTTGCCTGGACAAAGGTAGGACAACCCTCCAAAAACTTCCTGCTTCACAGCTCAGCCTGTCAAATCTTCTGGGTCTGGTGGCTGAAGTGTGCCCCGCCAGCCAAGGAGGTACCTGGGGTGACTGTCCAGGTACCAGTAGTCTGCCTGTCTCTCTCTCTCTCTCTCTCTCTCTCTCTCTCTCTCTCTCTCTCTCTCTCTCTCTCTCTCTCATTTTTTATGAGACAGGGTTTCTCTGTGTAGCCCTGGCTGTCCTGGAACTCACTCTGTAGACCAGGCTGGCCTCGAACTCAGAAATCCGCCTGCCTCTGCCTCCCAAATGCTGGGATTAAAGGCGTGCGCCACCACCGCCTGGCAGTTCTCTGTCATTTATATAGACTTGGAAGCCGCTTAGTCTGCACTTCCTGCTTCTTCCAGGAAAAACTTATCCTTCTGATGGATTTGAAGACTAGGCTACTGCAAGTTTACCAGGTTTACAGCAGAGGCGGAGATTTCCTGTGCCTTCGCAGTCATCTTCATGGGTAAAAATCAGGCCACAGACGTGCTCTCAAAGAGAGAGCTGCTAGGTCTTGACACAGCCTACTTATCGCCAGACTCAGGAAACAGGTTTCAAAGTAACTTTTTACTCTTCCTTCTAAAGAAACTTGCTCTATAGTAACCAACCTCCTGAGTCTCAAGGTAAATAACTGGATGGGAACAAATGTGAAGTTTATGTGAGGTCTGAGGACACAGAAGCAGAAGTTGTGAGGATCTAAGAAAGTCGAGGGTCTAAGAAGGTGTTTTAAGGTTGATAAATCAAGCTATGGAAGTTGTAGGAGGTGAGGGCTTCAATGAGCATAGGAAAGTGATTTAAGGAATATAAAAGGAATGAAAACGCCTTCCGGGGTCTTCCCTCTCCCTATGCTGCTGTTGAGACTTCAAAAGTGCAGAGTTAATCAATATGAGTTCTGTTAAGTAATTAGTCTTAACGCTAGTAAAGCCTTCCACTCTACATCCACTAACATCATAGCCGCCATCAAGTGTGCCAGGTGTATGCCGTCAATTAAAGGAAACTGCCCCCTCCCCCGCCATCCCACCCACCCTGCCATCCCAGTTCTCTCTGTTCTCTGTACATGCTCCCCCCCCATCTCTGCCCTCATGGCTCTGCTCCCCATCGGTCTGTCTGTCTACATGTTCAGTTGTCTGCCTCTATCCCTCCTCTAGGTCCTCATTCCTCTCCCCTGCCCCAATAAACCTCTTACCCGGGGCAGGAGTGGCACGCACCTTTAATCCCGGCACTCTTAGGAGGTAGAGGCAGGCAGATTTCTGAGTTCCAGGCCAGCCTGGTCTACAGAGTGAGTTCCAGGACAGCCAGGGCTACACAGAGAAACCCTGTCTCGAAAAACCAACAAAACAAAACAACCCCAAAAAACAAAAAGACAAGAATAAACCTTACCCCAGATCTGTTGCATGGTATAATTTTTCAGGGGGTACACCTTGGCATGCCACCCCCAAAGACATTCCCCTCAGCCCGTTCCACATTATATTTCATAACAAAAAGTGTGTCTCAAATGTGCTAAAAACATGTGTGTCCAATCTATATACTCCGCCCTCTGGACAGACGGAAGAGTGTTAATGTGTTTAATTCAGAATCATTTTTGGGTCCCCAAGCTTTTGCTATGGTGAAACGTGGACTTCAGTACAGATTATACATGTTTATAATTGGCTGTTCTCTCTCATATCTACAATAAAAAACATTCCTCAAGGTATGGTTATACCTTGGAGTTGTCAAGCCCTCACTTTATAAGATGAAGTTTATCTCACTAAATTGCCCAGGCTGAATTCACTCAGTTACCTTAGCCTGGCCTTGGACATGTGCCCTTCTTTTTCAGCCTCTGAGGTATCTGGGATGTCAGGCCTGCTCCACTAGGCTCATCTTGGCACCAGTCCTACAGTGGGAAAATACTGGAAAAACACACTTTGAAATCAAACCTGTTAATCTCTGGGCTTGTGATCCGAGGGCTCGGCTCTGAGTCTCCTCCTGCAAACAGGAACACAGGAAGGCTTGTTTGGCTTCGTAGAAAGGAAAGTAGGGTGTTTTGGAATAATGACTTCAGGCTGCTTCTCTGCGCTTCCCATTCCTTGGGCAGGGAGGTAATGACATAGAGACCAAAGGGCAGAGAAAGGCCTGGAGAGAGCCTACTGTGAAGTCACATCTAGCTTTGGGGAAAAGATGGGGATCGTGGGTCTCAGAGCAGTGGCTCACACCTTTAATCCCAGCACTCAGAAGGCAGATGGATTTCTGAGTTCAAGGCCAGCCTGGTCTACAGAGTGAGTTCTAGGACAGCCAGCCCCACACAGTGAAACCCTACCTAGAAAAGCCAAAAAAGGGGTGCCTTATGGCCAGCGCCATGACCTTGACCTTTGCTTCAGTTTGTAGGAGCTGCAGGAGCACAGTGCTGATACCCAGAGCTGCTCGGGTACCACAAACTCATGTTCACGTGGCCTTGGCCGTCGTCTCAGGGGACATCAGACTATAGCTAAGGAAGGGGGTCACAGCACTCATGATCCAAAGGCTAGGGGAGGAGCTTGGGTGAGTTCCGGAAGACTGAGGACTGCTGGGAGGACTAGAAGCTGAAGCCAGGGAAGTCTAAAGAGCCAGTTTAGCTCCAGCCAGAGGCTGAAGTGGCAATGGGAGGAGCCTAGACACTCTCTTTGTTCTCTGTGGTCACGAAGATCAATCATCAGCCCAGCCTCAGTTTGCCTTCTGTTGGAGGGGTGTGTGATGCCAGAAAGAGGTCCCAGCTTTGAAAGAGGAACCCTTCTCCAGTCCCCTAGAAGCAGAGAAGAGATAAGCTCTTGTTGGCATCCTTTTGTCTTGCCTGATCTCTGCTAAGAATTGCTAGAGATTCCAGAAGCCAACACCTCACACCTGCTGTGCCCGGATCCCTGCTGTGCCGGATCAAAGCCACAACCTGCTTGCTGATCCTGCTATCCAGAAACAGACCTACTGTTATCTTTGCTGTTTGAAGTCATTTGTTTATTGTAAACAAATCACCTTCCTGAGAGTCGCCTTTGTGTCTAGAAGCTGTATTTACTTTATGCAAAATTGTGCTCTTTGTGTGGTTCCACACTGTGTATCTCTGGTTATTTAAGCCCAGGTTCCCCAAAAGTAAAGCGCGCCCTGATGGACTCTACTTGGTGTCTTTGTTCCTTTTTGCGCCTGCTTTTCACTATAGGTCTAGTGCAAGCTCCAGCCTGAGGTGACCCACGGACCCTGAGTAGTAGCGCTGGCCGGACTTATCAGCTCTCTTGATGTAGTCCAGGCTGACACCTGATTTAGCAATCCTCCTGCCTCAGCCTCTTGAGTACTAGTATGACAAGCTTTAGCCGCTGCGCTCACCTCTTTCACCGCTGTGCCCTTTGGCTCAGCGTCCTCAGCTTGCCTTTTCCATCCAGAGAGTGCCCTGCTCCCGGCATCCCTTCCACATCAGCTCAGAGACAGGAGCCAGGCACAAGGCTGGCTCCACCCCATCGGTGCCATTCTGTGACTTGCACCGCTTTCCCCCTGTTCTGTCCCTGTGCCAAGGAACACTGGCATTAGGAGTCTCAGGGCTGTTTATCAGAGTAGCTGCCACACTGAAATCTCCAACAGAGGATGGGGGTGCTGTGATGGATGGAGCCGTGATCTAAACCTCCCCCCCACCCCATGACAGGGGTCAGATGCAGGTTTCTGAGGGCCCCTAGGCTGATATGGAAGCCAAGGATATGGGAACAGGAAAATCCGGTTAGATCCAGCCCAATTCTGCCTTTCATCTATGCTCGTTACCGGAGTCAACAGGGAGAGAGCTGAGGAATGGAGAGGTGAATCGGGAGATTGGGGCTAAGAAGCCAACCAGCAGGGCGGGATAGCAGTCAGTGTACAGGAATTCAGGCTGTGGGGGAGATGGACGAACACAGGGCTGTGAACCAGGAGCTTGGGAGGCCCGGGGATTGGAAAATCTAAGGTCTGGGAACTCAGGATCTGCAGGACTCGAGGGCTGAAGAAACTAGCTGGGGACTTGAGGCCAAGATGGGAACCCAGAGTCTGGGAGAATCAGGGTCTGGGTTCTGTCTCTCAGCAACCTCATCTCCTTCCAGAGAGCCCTGGGGTGGGGTCAGAGACCAATACATCCAGTCCCTGGATCCCTAGGGCTCGTCAGGACACGGGAGACCTGTCCCCAATCTCCTCACCTGTGCTTACCTCTTCTGGCTACGGTAAGAGAATGGATGACAGGGTGGCTCTGCAGACTGGTGGCTCAGTGTGCCTTCCAATTTGCCTCTTCATTCAGGACCAAGGAAGCTTCCTGACTCTAACTATAGCCCTGGATAGAAACTCCACCCAGGGTGTACCTGCTGACATCATAGAACCAGAGAGGCTGGGCCTGGAGGAAGGAGTCAAACATCTACCTGTTTCTGCCTCTCGAGTACTAAGATGAATCTAGTATGCACTCCTGATACTATGCATTCCTAATAGATCTATGTGCACAGGAGAAAGCAAAGTACAGAGAGGGGATGCACCTGTCTTTGGCCGGTGATGAAAGAACATAAGGTGCTGTCACCGAGTTACTCAAAGCCAGCTTGGCAGGCTACCAAACTTACAACAACTACATCCAACAATTTTTGTTACTATTTGTAATTTTTATTTTTTGCTGCAAGGGATTGAGTTTGTGCTGATTGGTTATATCACCGCCAAGTTACACATCCCCAACCCTAGTTTCCTTTATTTATTTATTTTTACAATTTCTGTCCACTGAGGTATAATGATTGGTCCATGCCAATAAGCACAGACTCAGGTGACAGGAGCAGTAAGACACCCCAAGTTTGAGGCCAGCTTTCCATACTGAGTTCCAGGCAAACCAGGGCTACAGAGGGAGGCCCTGGCTCAAAACCCCAAGACCATGTGATGAAGACACGGCTCAGCAGTTCAGAATCCATGCTGCTTATACAGAGGAACTGTGTGCAGTTCTCAGCATGTGTTTTGGGGATCGGGGCGGGAGGAAGGGCAGCCTCAGATTTAACTGTAACTCTAGCTCCATACAAATAAACAAAACAAATGTTAAAACAACCAAAATCTAGCCCAGCAGTGGTGGCTCATGCCTTTACCTCGGTGCTGGGGAAGCAGACACAGGCCGAGCTCTGGGTTTGAGGCTAGCCTGGTAGTGCACAGCAAGGTCTAGGACAACCAGGAATACACAGAGAAACCCTATCTCAAAAACACAAAATGAAATGAAACAAAGATTAATTAACACCAAACTCCAAGCAAACTACAAAAAAAAAAAAAATCTCTCAGGAAAAAATGCAACAATATATAGGTATGAAATCATTTTAGATGACAATCTAAACAATTAATTTTAAAATATGTTCAGAGGGCCAGAAAGATGGCTCAGGGGAGTAAGAACATGACCACAGTTCAGTAACCGGCTTTTACTTTGGGCTGTTCACAACTCTAACTCCACATATGGAGGATCTGGTGCTCTCTGCTGGTCCTCACAGGCACCTGCACTCATGAGCACATAACATACACGTAAACATATATGTACATGTCATTAAAAATAATAAAAATAGGGGTTGGAGAGCAATAAGTGAACTTTTTGCTCTTCTGGAGGACCAGGGTTCAGTTCTTGGCACCTACTTTAGGTGGTTCACAACTCTCTGTGACTCCAGTTTCAGAGGAATCCGACTCCTCAAACCTCTGTGTATCTGCACTCACGTGCACACACTCACACCAGACACATCATTAAAAATAATAAAAATAGCCGGGCAATGGTGGCGCACGCCTTTAATCCCAGCACTTGGGAGGCAGAGGCAGGTGGATTTCTGAGTTCAAGGCCAGCCTGGTCTACAGAGTCAGTTCCAGGACAGCCAGGGCTACACAGAGAAACCCTGTCTCGAAAAACAATCAATCAGTCAATCAATCAAAAATAATGATAATAAATCTTTCTGTTTTGAAAGTATGGCCTGGGGAGATAGCTCGGTTGGTAAAGAGCTCACTGTATAAACATGGAGGCCTGAGTTCAGTTCTTAGCACCCACATGAAAGCCAGGCATGGCGGGGTGTGCCTGTAGTCCTAGTGCTGGGGGGAGATACAGAATCAGGAAGATTCCTGGAGCTCAATGGCCAGCTGCTTAGCCTAACTGGCTGCAGGGGGCCTGCCTCAGCTGGAATGGGTGGACGTGGAACCTAGCATGGGATGAGCCGGAAGACTGATGGTCTCTGGCCTTGCAACTTTCTCTAACAATACTGGATGCCAGTATCTGATGGCTCATAGAGATGCAACACTCTCTTGCTTATTCTGTGGCAGAAAACTGCTAGCTTTTGAAAATTATATTATTTCTGTGCTTTATTTTTCCTTTATAAATCTCTGTGCTTGCCGGGCAGTGGTAGCACGCCTTTAATCCCAGCACTTGGGAGGCAGAGGCAGGCGAATCTCTGAGTTTGAGGCCAGCCTGGTCTACAGAGTGAGTTGCAAGACAGCCAGGGCTATACAGAGAAACCCTGTCTCAAAAAAACAAAACAACAACAAAAAAACTCTGTGCTTTATTAAACGCTGAAAACTAAACTCTATTAACTCTAACTCTTTATGCTTTATCTTACTTTATGAATCTCTGTGCTTTATTCAATGCTGTATCTATTTTATAACTATTACTGTTCTGTGAGTCATCAGGTGCTGGGGAAACTAAACTTTTTATCTCTCTTCTTTTCTGCTTTATAATTCCCTGTGTTTTAATAAGAGCTGGGAAGCTTAACTCTTACTTTATAATCCTCTGGCAAATAACATATGCTATATAGTAGCAGGGAAATCAGTAAACGATATTGCTAAGTGTCTATCTCTTTCCAGGAAGCCTTGCCAGACAACAGGAACACTTGGAGCAATTAACTTTTAGTGAACTGGAGAAACAAAGTCACACCCACAGAATAAAAAACTTTTACACAAGCAATATGTATACCTTCATGCACACATTCAACTTTCGTTCTCATTTACACATTAACACTTTCACATTTTTGTGGGGCCCAACCACAGGTATCATTCATTCCATAAGTATTCATGCATATTTATGTACTCACGCCTATACTTACACACACACACACACACACACACACACACAATTGGTGGATGGAGCAAAAATCCCCACAAGCAGGTTTCATTGTGCAAGTGCCAGTACAGAAAGAACTCACTCATTCTGGATGAAAATTAAGCTCCAACCTTTATTACTCAGAGAAAGAGAAAAAACTTTGTATTGAGTGTAGAGAGCCGCACCCGAGCTGGCAGCCTCCATTACAAGATGGCGCCAGCATCTGGTTTCTTCTCCCCTTAACACGTAGTCTGCGCATGTGCCTAGGGCCAGAGCGCGCTAAGTCTCAGCCCATCTGCGCATGTGCTAGGGCCAAAAGGTGCCAAGTCACAGCCTATCCCGAGGCGTCTCATGAGGTAATGAGCAAACAGCCAATCAGAGATGAACACGCCGCTCCAGGGTGTATATAAACAGTGCATTCTCCAGGGCTCTCCTCTCCTCGCCACATGGTAATAAAGGTTTGCTGCAGAAGGATCCTGTGTGTGTGTCCGTGTATTCCTGCCGGCGGGAAAATAGCACGGACCACACTTGGTGCCGGAAACCCGGGACTTCACCATCACCGGCATCACTGAGGAGACCCCCGTTTTTCGGGGAGGGTCCAGAACTGCAGGACAAAGGTAAGCTCTGAGAGGCATGTTTGGTCTTGATCTAAAACACAGTATGTCAGAAACAGAGCAAGATAAGAGATTAGGAGCTCAGAAAGAAAAAAGAAAAGGCATGCCAAAGAAGACAGGCCCTTCCAAAGGCGCTCAGTCCGTGGAAGTGAGAGATGAGGGGAAGCACACCCTGGGAGATAAGTGGGGGGAGAAAATAGCCTCAAGACAGAGAAATACTTATCCGATAAAGGAACTAGAGGTTTTGGGGCTTGATAGTTCTGAGTTAAAAGAACTAGGTCCTGTTGAGGAAGCAGCTCGCTGGGAGGAGCCGCTGCTGCCACCAAATCAAAAGCGAAAGAAAGATGGCGGTGGTAGGCAACGCGGTGCCTTGCGGAGCCCGGCCTGGCGGGGCCTCGGGCAGCAGGTCTCCTTGGTCTGGGCTGCGATTGCGGCCGGGCTTAGCGGCCGGGCCAGCACTCATAGCAAACGGCGACAAACTAGTGGCCGCCGTGTGGCCCTACCGGCAGCTGGCGCTTCTACGGCGCCTCACCATGCTACTGTTTGCCGGGCTACTGTACCCAGCCTGGCTGAGCGCTGCCGCCAGAGGTTGCTGGGAATGGGGCAGAAGACGAACTCACAGGCAGCATTAGAGCAGAACCGTGAGGCTTCCCGGCCCGCAGCAAACTCACAAGCAGCATTGGAACAGATAGGGGAGGAGCGTTCGGTAGAGTCAGAGAAGGAGAGCTGGATGCGGGGCCTACTGTCGACTTCTACAATTTAGAATTGAATTGTCACTTGTTTATCCAGTTTTTCAAGATACACAGGGTCAGTGTTTTCATGAGCTTTGGATTTTAAGGTTATAAAGTCCTTGGCTGAGTCCATACTTATGAGTCACAGCCTCTTTCACTTTAATTTGCTAATGAACAGGCAGACGCTAATCACGCAGCTGGGAATCAAGCTTGGGATAGGGATATGCCTTTGGGGCAAAGTTGCTTTGCTGTTGATTAGCAAACAGACTTTCAGATTAATCTACAGACTGGTTACCCATTGCAAGTCTTTAAACAGGTGAAACAGATTGGTAATAAAGGGGAGGTAAGCGGAAATCTTACAAAAAAAAAAAATTTTTTTTTACATGGCACCATGGAGCCGTTTTCTGACTTTGTGGCTAAATTAGTAAAAGCTGCAGAGAGAATCTTTGGTGATCCAGATGCAGCCATGCCACTGATCAAACAACTAGTGTATGAACAGTGCACTAAGCAATACCGAGCCGCTATTACTCCATATAACTAGAGGCTTGGATGAAGGTGTGTAGAGAGCTTGGAGGCCCGCTAACCTATGCAGGAAGCAGCTGCTGTGATGCAGCTGAGTAGAACAAATAAATACCCTTTGGCAGCTAGTACAAGTAGGCTGCGAGTGGAAATATCCTGGCTTGTGTCTGATTTCCATACAATCCTCAAGAACAAGACATCATAAAATGGGCTCACCACACACTCAAATCTTATCTAATAAATAAAAAGGGGTAGTCGAGGAGGCTCTACCCTTAGTGCCACGAGTATAGCACTCTTTACTCTTAATTTTTTATGTCTTGACTGACCAATAGAAAGGCCCGGATCCTATTTTAATAAGATCCGGGGGAGCTGTTTGTGTTTTTCCACAGGATGAAGATAACCCATTTTGGCTGCCAGAGCGACTGATGCGACGACTCGTGGCATCTGAAGATGACCCCTCGAAGGACTCATCTGCAGATGTTTTCAGTCCTCATCGTGATTCTCCAGATTTGGGTTCCTAGTATATGGGTGGAACAGCAATGGGCTATATTATCTGCCTATCCAAAGCCTATGCCAATTAGATATAATTCAGTTGTGTTCCCTAAGCTTTTTATAACTAATAAAACTGTGGGTTTGCCATACCTCCCATATGACCCTATGTGGGCACCCTTAGGAGAGAATCGCTCTTTGGTAGAGAGAGGCTCTCTCTGTTTCCAATTCAAGGACAATAGAGACTGTATCAAGTTAGCAAGCCAGGCCTTGGGAATGTTTGATGACGAACAAGGAGGCTGGTTATACTCTACTCAAAATACCAGCAACACAGACATAATCATTACAAGCAATACCTTTTGGCAAAAGGCAATTTGGATCAATGGTACTTTTATATCACCTAATGCCATTTATAAGGAACGTCCTTTTCAACCTAGGATAGCTCCCTATTGTAGTCTAGATAACGAAGAAACCATTCCTCCTTGGTCTGATTGTCAGTCCTTTCTTACTAGTTGGGCAAACCAGGATAAGACCTTTTCCTTCTCCCCTAATATGAAGTTTGACCCAGAAGGAAAGGAGGATATGAAACAGGGGATGTTTATTCAAGATTTCAAGGTGCATCCTTTCCATAAGTGGTTACTCTGTGGAGTTAATGGTAGTTGCACAGATCTTAGTCCGTTGGTCTTTATTTGGGGTGGAACCACAGGGAAAGCCATCTTTAATGGCCTTTCCAAAATTTATCAGTTTCATAAGATAGCAACCCGGAGACCTGATGGAACCTGGAAAATATATAATAATTCTACTTTAGAAATTACTGGGGTTGATAAAATTCTAGAACAAATTGACTTTTCACCTACCCCGCTGTGTGTTTATCCCCCCTTCCTGTTTATTCTTTCAAATTCTTCATTTGAAAATTGTACTAATGATTCCTGCATAATGTCTCAGTGTTGGACCGCCAAACAGGCAAGGCGTGCCATGGTTGCTAAAGTGCCAAGATGGGTTCCCGTTCCCGTAGAAATCCCATCTACTCTGTCGTTATTCAGACAGAAAAGAGATTTTGGAATAACCGCAGCCATTATAACGGCGATCTCTGTCACCGCGGTTGCAGCTACTGCCGTTGGGATCGCCATGTCTACCTCAGTCCAAACAG
>JADRCD010177655.1:0-15783 GCA_019843815.1 Montemys delectorum
TCAAACACATTATTTTGCATATATTAAATTCCCAAAAAATAAAAAATAAAATATGACGTACAATAAGACCTAAATATAGTAGAAAGCAAACAAAAACCAAAGCAAAGCCCCTAAGCAAGGATAAGAACCCAAATATCTAAGTTAGGGTTTCATTGCTTAAAGAGACACCATGACCAAGGCAGTCTTATAAGGACAACATTTAATTGAGGCTGGCTTACAGGTTCCGAGGTTCAGTCCATTATCATCAAGGTGGAATCATAGCAGCATGCAGGCAGCCATGCTACAGGAAGAGCTGAGAGTTCTACATCTTCATCTGAAGGCTGCTCGAAGAAGACTGACTTCCGGGCAGCTAGGACAAGGATCATTTTTTTTTCCAGTTTCTTTTTTTTTTTCTTGAATAGTTTATTGGATAGGTTCCCTTCAGAAAACCCCTATCCCACATCTCCCCTCCCCCCGCCTCCATGAGGGTGCTCCCCAACCACCCACTCCCATCCTCCCACCCTGGCATTCCGATACACTGGGGCATTGAATACTTTCAGGCCGGAAGGACTCTCCTCCCACTGATGTCCAACAAGGCCATGTGGCTGTCTCCTGAGAGTCTCTGCCAGAGTCTGACAAATACAGAGAAGGAAGCTAGCCAACCATTGGACTGACCTCAGGAGTCTCTGATGGAAAAGTTGGAGAAGGGACTGAAGGAGCTGAGGGAGCAACAGTATCAACAGGCCAGACACCCCTCCCCCGCCAGAGCTCCCCGGGGACTAGACCACCAACCAAAGAATACACATAGGACGAGGGTCTTAAAGCCCATGCCCACAGTGACACATCTCCTCCAACAAAAGCCACACCTCGTAATAGTGCCATTCCCTGGGCCAAGCATATTCAGACCACCACATCAAATCTCCGTAGAAAGACACACTCCACAAATCCAAAACATCCCCAAGGCAAATGCAGGAAGAATTCCTTTTAGGTAAAGAAGGTATAATAGAAATATTTCATATTTTATACTCCTGATACAATTACCTGTCTAATTTGATTTTTGCTGATAATAGGTAATTCAGTTGTAATTATTTTATAAAATTGTGTCATTGTAATATATGCCACAATTCTAGGATTTCCAATATACTCCTGCAGTCTTGTGTACAGTAGAATTTTCCCTCATATGCTCCATCGGTAGAAAATAATACAAAGAAGCATTTTAGACTATTTTTGGCCTATTGTCCAAAACACTTTTTAAGTTTAAGCATCCTTGGCATGCAAATCAAATAGTTCTATCAGAACAAAGGGTGTGAAGGAACTGCCCAGCACAAAAGCAAGGCTTGCAAAAGCCTACCTTTTGCGCAGAAGAGTTGCACGATACAGTTACTTCAAATAATTTTAGTGATTGGTGTGAGTTAATCTGGAAAAAGGAGAAAAGCAATTTGCAAATAATGAAGCCCATGTTGCGTATAATACAGAAGAATAAGACAGCAAACAGGAGAGGAGACCGAAAGTGTTCAGCAGGCAATTACTCTCTCTCCCAGGGTTCTGTGAATGGTCTCGCAGTAGGCGCCCTGCCTGTGGAAAGGGGCCACCTCCATGAATAGTACCCAAGGGAAGTAATCAGAGATGAGAATAACCAGAGGCAAAAGATAAAGAACGAGGACGATAGGGCTCGCAGTCTGAACTCCAAAGCCATTGAACAATGAGAAAGTAAGTGAACGCTGAGATTTAAGTGAAGGGTCTGCCCATCAAACTGACAAAACTGTGAGGTGACAGAATACAAGCTCCCTGAAGGAAGCAGAAAAGGAATGGGTGAGGACTCAACAACAGGATACGGACAGAAAGGCAACATTTCCTCTGTGAGCTTCCTGTTCAAACACGCGTAGATGGGAAAGCCAAACGGGTGCTTCACTGCAGAGGCCAGAGGAGGACTTGTGTGAGATGACTCTTTCCTTCCATAATTTAAGTCCCAGGGACCAAACTCAGATTGATGGGGTTGGTAGCAAGCAACTTTTCCTGCTGAGCCCTCTCACTGGCCCTGTTGCTTAATGTCCTTTGTCTCTGGCTGGCCTCAGCCTCAGTCTCCCAAGTGCCAGGATCACAGGGGAGCACCTCCACACACAGCTCTGTGCACCTGGAGTGTGTCAGAAGTGGTTCTCTCCTGTCTGTGACTATGTCTCCCAGGAGGAGATTGCGTGTTCGTTTGTGGTAATGGTGCTGCAATGTAGGGCCTCACGCGTGCGCATTAAACAGGCAGTCGCCAAGTGACCTACCGCGGCAGCCCTTTTTCTGTTCTTATTTTTGAGTCAGGAAAAGGCTTGAACTCATGATCCTTTTGTCTAAGTCTGCCAAGTAGTTGGGAGGTAGGCCTGGGCTCCGGGCTCAAGCTTGACTCTCATTTCAAATGATAGATGGCACAGCTATATGTTTGACATTGTCATATTCACTGTCATCTCTTAATATTCCCGTGTGCTAATTTTTCATCTGAGGGAAGAAGTTCACAGTAATGGCCATCCGTGTCACCTGTTGTCATCATCGCTGAGAGACTATGGTGCCGTAGCACGCTCTGTGACTGTGCTCGTCATACTGACATTATTGACGTCAACTTTGTCGGCACTCGGTTTGTACTATTATCTGTCATTAATGGTCATACTGTTTGTATGCTTCAGTGAAATAATATAGCAAGGGAAAAGATTTTGTTAAAAATAGGTATAAAATACTTTTGCTATAGAATTATCACAGTACAAAAGAAAACAATGAGCTCAATTTTTCTGCCGATTTTTAAAAATTAAATGTTATATTTTAATAATATATTGTCTCAAAAAGAGGACTATGAACATTAAAATGGCTTAAAAGGAAATTAACCAAATGTAATTAACATGAATTATCAAAGTACCAGCAAATAAGAGTATATGTGCTCAATTATTTAAAAAAAAAAAAACCCACAAGTGTTTAAATGAGATAAAACTACCTTTTGAATAAACGAGAAAATGAGTTGAATTGTGCTTTTTAAATATAGAAAAGATTGGCTCTAATTGCTTTTCCATAGGTACCAGATTAATATTTTAGAAACATGTTTCAAGAAGAAATAATCAATGTGATGAACACATTTGCACGTAATTGTATCCTCTCCCGATGGATCTTTGGCCCTGTCAATGAAAGGGAATTTAAATATCAATCTAGTGTAGAATATTAGTGAGAAATGCTAACCAAAGTGAAAATAAAGTAGGCTCTCCTGGGGCCTTTAGCTTAGCAGAGAAATTTCTACTTAGATGTTGGGCCCTTGGAAGAGATGGTGAGGCGAAGCAAGCCCCTGGGAGGGGACTCCTAAGGCCCAGGAGGGGACTAAGCAGGATACAGGGTAACAGCATACAGGCCTGAAAACAACTAGTTCCTGTGCAAGAGGTCGGGACTTCTGAGAGGGCCTTGCTTCCCCCTCAATTTCCTTCCTCCAGCCCTTCCAAGCTACTTTCCTCAAATCCCTCCCATGCCTCCTCTCAAACTGACAGCTGCTTTTTATTGTATTATATTTGTTACACACTCACACGCACACCACGTATGTGCATACACGTATATATGCATAGGTATATATGTATATATGTGTGTGTGTATATATGTATAAAACGTGATGATTCTCTTTTTGTTGTCTCTGTGTCTATGAGTGGGGGCCCAAGGAATTTTTCCACTTCCACGTTAACATATCTATGGATATTGTCATTGTTCCAGTCTTATAGAAGAGATGATTTCCATGCAGATTTCCCAGTATTCTAGCTTTATAATCTTCCCACCCCCTCTTCTGTGATGTTGCCTGAGGAACCATAAATTCAGAAGTTCTGATGCAGATGTATCCTTTGTGCCTGTTCCATGTCCATTGACTTATTCAGCAACATTCACAACTACTCTACAGTATCCAGGAAAAGGAAACAGCCTAAATGTTCTTCAACAGATGAATCGATGATGAAAATGTGGTACAGATATCCTATAGATATCCTTCCACCCAGTCCAGCCTCCACGGTTCCAGAAAATACTGTAAAAGCTGCCAAGAGAAGGGAGCAATTAAATAGCCCGACCCTGCTGCAACACCTAGGACAATTGCTGGCACGGCAAGATGTACATAAAGGTGTCAGAAGTGGCATTCACGTGTCAGTGACAACCAAGACTCACTGAACAGGAAAGAAATCAAGCCGTGCACTAGAAACCTAGCCAGCTGCCCAGGGCTGGTGAGGGCATACACCTTAGAAGAGAATCTACTCTCACCAGTTCGATAGACCAGGATAGTTCCTTACTACATTCTAAACTTTATCCTTATACCCACAGATAAGGGTAGTTACCACCCCTCATCAAAGAATGTAAATGAAGACCATCACAGAAAAGCACATGCACACACACACACACACACACACACACACACACACACACAATTTAAGTGAAGCCAAAGGGAACATTAGTTATCAACATTAACATAGATTCCAGGATTAGAATTTACCCCAAGATGTATTAAGCTTTTTTTTTTTACACCTCACCCTAATGGTCTACGTGACCATCAGGTGATCCTTCAGTTTCGTAAGTAGTTACTGTATTTTTTCTTATGAATATCCTTTAGCAAACTGCCAGAGACCTGCATATGCTTTGTTCTTGCTGAGAAATGAATGCACAAACCCCAGTCCTCCCCAGTTATCCTCGCTTGAGAAATTGGTTTTTCTCCAACTGGTAAGACAGGTCATTTTCACAGCCTCAAATATGCATAAGGCAGACTCTCAGAAATAACATTTTAAAAGCTTGTTGCTACTAAATGTTTGAGTCTCTGAAGACAATATGAAGGGGTGGGGCCTGGAGCATTACCTAAAACTTCTTCAGCAATTGCTGCCATCATCACAGGGCCATAGTGGGTCTGCTTGAAGAAAAAGTGAGGCTATTCTCCTCCCTCCCCTCACCAAGGAACAGCTTCATGGACTTCTCTCTTGCATTTTCACCAAAGCCTTGTCACATAAAGTAACCGTGCAAACATCTTGCCCACAAAACCTATCTGAATAGCAATTGGATATGAAGTTAGAAGGAGAATCGAAACTTTAGAAGACATTAACACCGATTTGTCAAATTTCAGTGACTAGGGACCCATACCATTGAAGAACCTCTTAAATAATTGTCTTACTTTTGTATAGTGTACCTTTAGGTACATTGGAGGTGACTGTATCAGCGCACTGCCACACCCCAGGGTTAACGAGATGTTAGATCTTCCACAAGAGAAGACCGCTAGTCATTCTATTGTCTCTGGGGTATCCCTCTGCATTTTCATTAATCTTCACATCTTTCTGAAAGAGATTTTTTTCAAGATGATGCAGGAAATCCTTTGAATTCCTGAAGCTGGAATTTTAAGACACAAGTAAGGAAGACGGAATAATCCCCTCACGTGCCCTGAGCCATGCCGAAAGCACTTTCAGCCGCCTTCTCTATCTATAGTCAAGTCACATGGAAAATCAATTTTTAGGTTGTGTGGGCTGCAATCATAAAGTCCGAGGTGGACGGCAGGAGAGGGGAAATGAAGAAGCCACATGGTGTAGAAATAGCTGGGACTCATTTAAAGACATGGACGCTCATCAGGTAAAACACAGCCTGTCCACTCACAGCAACCTGGAAACAAAAGGCTGCTCCCGTGGTGGTAGCTCCTCCACATGTCTGGGGACTGGGAATTGGCACTGTGATAAGGAGAACTGACTGTGATTTCACATGTCCCAGAGACCAGCAAAGACACATGGCCCGAGCAATTATGGATGCCAGAAGGGAGGTAAAACTGGGAAACATGGCTGGATGAAAGCTTGCTTGTGCATTCGCTGTCCAACTGTCCACTTCTTAATGATCGTAGTTCATCAGTAAGACAGAGGAAAGTGTAAAAGGGAGATGCTGCTCTGAGTGACTTTGTAATGCCCTAGGCAAAAGCAGATGCAATTGAAGACAGAAGGCCTTCCTAGGTCCTTATAAGCAGAGGTCCCTCTGCCTGCTAATAGGAGTATAGTGCTGTCAGTTTTCAGACTTTAATAATACATTACGATTATGTAACAGGCTATTATTGGAGAAAGCTGGACAGGGAGGATACATAGAAACTCTCTCGCAGTTTGTGAGCCTTGCCTAAAAAGTTTCAAATGTCAAGCAAAACAAAATATGAAAATTCTTCTTCATATGAATTTGTGTCGGCCAGTGTCCAGGGATCTATTAGTCAAAGAAAGGTAACTTCCATTTGCAGCAGAAGAAGCAGTTGCCATCCTAACTTGTCATAGGAAAATCCTTCCTTACAAATCCCTTTAAGGTAAAGAAAATATGAAGAGTGGGCTCGTTCTATGCAAGTACAATATTGGGACAAGCATCTGTATTACAGCTTCCATGTGGGCCTTAGTCCACTGTCTGCTCATGTAGTGAGATGTCAAGATTTGACCATTTATACAAGAGTTAATTTTTGCTAACATTTCTTCATTTGACATCTGTACCTGGTGAGAGTCTCGTGCTGCTTGATATGAAAGAGCAAGAGGGGCCGTGTGAGAGGCAAAATGAGGAGTAACCTAGTTTGGTAATAAACCCATTCTCATGGTAGCTAATCAGGTCCTCTGACAGTGAGAATTCAAGCAAGGCATGCATCCACTGGTAATGCTCCACTTTCATGGCCCAAACATCTCCCACTAGGCTCAATGTCTCAATACTATTGCACATTCAGAAATTTGGCTCAACACCGAACTTGCAGGGAGATAATCATATTTAAATCACAGAAAATATTGTTTCCAACAGGAAAATAGAGCCCATGGTTTATGAGTGCTTAGTGCACATGTTGAGAAGATTTGAGCATAAAAATCTATGCTCCATACCTGAAGGAACTCCTGGCTGGGCCCAGGGCTTGGCATTCCTCTTCAGGGGTAGGGATATAGGTGAGAATCCCTGTAAATGCTCTACTTCCTGCCTTTATGTTCCTGCTGCCTCATTACCACCCTTGCCAGCTAAAACCCAACCAAGGCCTTGTGAATCACCCATTTACTAAGTAGCTTTCCTTGAACTGCCTATGTTCCTGGGTAACTCCCACTGTCAAGTTCTTCAGCTACACTCTTACCCCATGGTCAAGTCCTTCTCCAAAGCTCATCTTCTAATTTCTAATTTCCCATCAAGCAACATAAAACCCTGTATTTAGAAAATGTTTGAGCCAGGCAGTGGTGGTGCTTGTCTTTAAACCCAGCCCTTGGGAGGCAGAGGCAGGTGGATTTCTGAGTTCGAGGCCAGCCTGGTCTACAGAGTGAGTTCCAGGACAGCTGGGGCTATACAGAGAAGCCTTGTCTTGAAAAACAAAACAAAAAAAATTCAAATGAGTCATTCATACTTTCACTTACTCTACCCTGTTTAAACTTCTAGTGTTGCACATCACAAGCATGCACATGGAAATATAATCATAAATATTTATGACTGGCAGCATAGTTGGTCATCCTAGACTCAGAAGCATCAAAAGGAGACTAATGAGAGAAGTAAGTACCTGCATTGTTCCGTAGTTTTACTGTTCCCATCTGTTTCCCTCCCAGCACTTACTGACCAGACAGAGGTTGATATTGGAAGACTCTCACTCACACAGTTCTTATTATAGTATTAGCAGAGAAGAACATGAAATGCCTATGTCATGACAGTTCTTGAGAAATACTGGCTATAAGATATAAGAAGATAATAGAGACAAAAGTTAAACACAATCTAATATAGATGGCATGCAAGTCAAGCCATATGGCACAGCCACTTTTGATGCTAAAAAACAGAATATGAGGGCTGGTAGATGGCTTAGTGTGAAAAGCAAGTTGATGTGCAAGCCCAAGGACCTGTATTTGAATCCCCAGTATACACATTAAACACTGGATGTGTCATGCTCAAAGTCAACCATCAGACTGAGCACAGGGACCCCAATGGAGGAGTCAGAGGAAGAACTGAAGGGCTTTGCAACCCCATAGGAAGAACAACAATATCAACCAACCAGACTGCACCCCAGGGCTCCCAGGGACTAAACCACTAACCAAAGAGTACACATGGAATGACCCATGACTCCAGCTGCATATGTAGCAGAGGATGGCCTTATCTGGCATCAATGAAAGGGGAGGCCCTTGGTCCTGTGGAAGACCGATGCCCCAGAATAAGGGAATGCTAGGGCAGTGAGGTGAGACTGAGTTAGTGGGTGTGTGGGAGAGCACCCTCACAGAAGCAGGAGAAAGGGGGGAAAGAATAGGGGGTTGTGGAGGAGAAACTGAGTAGGGGGATAACATTTGAAATATAAATAAATAAAATAACCAATAAAAAAATAAAAATAAAAGTTGGATGTGTCTGTATATGCTGATACTTCAATAGAGTGGCTCATCAACCGAGAATTGAAGATAGATCTCACACTTGCTTGCTATCAGCCTAGCTCAGAGAGAGGCCCTGCTGCAAGAGAATCAGCCAGAGTGATGGAGCAAGACAACCAACATCCTCCTCTTAGCCTCCATACATGCATAATGAGCTTGCTAGTTTTTATGTTAACTTGACACAGGCTAGAGTCATTATGGCAGAGGGAACTTCAGTTGAGAAAATGTTCATACTGGCTTGGCCTATGGGCAAACCTGTAGTGCATTTTCTTGACTGAGGATTTAGGTGGGAGGACACAGCTGATTGTAGATGGTGTCACCCTAAGCAAATGATTCTGGTTGCTAAAGAAAAGCAGGCTGAGCAATTCATAAGGAGCAAGCAGTGAGCCTCCAGGTTTCTATAAAATTTCTGCCTTGACTTTCTTCAATAATAGACTGTTACCTGGAGGTGTAAGCAAAATAAACTCTTTCCTTTACAAGTTGCATTTGGTCATGGTTATCACAACAATAGTAACCATAATTAAAATACATAGGTATACACACACACACACACACACACACACTGGAATATCAAGAATTTCATATTATTCAGTATTACAAATATACCTAGTAAGACTCACTTATGAGGTGCTTCAAAAGGAAATAAGCTATGTTATGTTATTAGTTTACTGATTTATTTTATCATTTATGAAAATTATTTATTGAGCTTCTACTATGTTCCAGATACTATTTAGGTACATTTATCCAGAAATAAGCTATACAACCAAAGTTTGCCCTTGCAGAACTGAGTTTCTAAGTTTAAAAGATACCTTCTGTTTATGTATACATGGACAAAAACATAGACAATATGTGCACCATATATGCATACACACAGTATCTACCATAGCATTGTTATCCATCAAAATGTAACATTTTAATTAATACATTAAATGTATTAATGTATATAAAGTATATATGTCTCTATGCCAATTTTTGGTAATATGCAATATAAACAGAAAGGAAGATGAAGAGTACAGAAAGTGTGGTACACTCCTCTAAACGAGGTGATTAAGAAAGTCTTCACTGATTTTGTCTCAGATGACTTTCTAAGGTGGGACCAGCCAGGAGGCACAGGCTGCAGAAGTGGCAGAGCAGCTGGGACAGGGTCCTTCCTGTATCCATCTGTACTTAGGAAGGACAGCTGATCTTCAGCCCTCTGTGCATGGGAATTACAAGGAAAGAGCTGATCTCCCAGGAGTGCTGACACAGGCTTATAAAACCACAGGAGGAACAGGCTCCAGCCAGAGACAGCAAGAACATCTAACACCAGAGATTACCAGATAGTGAAAGGCAAACACAAGAGTCTTAGCAACAGAAACCAAGACTACATGGCTTCATCAGAACCCAGTACTCCCACCACAGCAAGTCCTAGATACACCAACACAACAGAAAAACAAGATTCATATCTAAAATCATATCTCATGATAGTGATAGAGGAATTTAAGAAGGACATAAATAACTCCCTTAAAGAAATACAGGATAACACAGGTAAACAGGTATAATCCCTTAAAGAGGAAACACAAAAATCCCTTAAAGAATTACAGGAAAGCACAACCAAACAGGTGAAGGAATTGAACAAAACCAACCAGGATCTAAAAATGGAAGTAGAAACAATTAAGAAATCACAAAGAGAGACAACTCTGGAGATATAAAACCTAGGAAAGAAGTCAGGAACCATAGATGCATCACCAACAGAATACAAGAGATAGAAGAGAGAATCTCAGGCGCAGAATATACCATAGAAAACATTGACACAACAGTCAAAGAACATGCAAAATGCAAAAGGATCCTAACCCAAAACATCCAGGAAATCCAGGACACAGTGAAAAGACCAAACCTACGGATAATAGGTATAGAAGAGAGTGAAGACCTCCAACTTAAAGGGCCAGTAAATATCTTCAAAAAAAAAAATTATAGAAGAAAGCATCCCTATAGAAAGAGATGTCCATGAACATACAAGAAGCCTACAAAACGCCAAACAATTTGGACCAGAAAAGAAATGCCACCCATCACATAATAATCAAAACACCAAATACACAAAACAAAGAAAGAACATTAAAAGCAGTGAGGGAAAAAGGTCAAGTAACATATAAAGACAGACCTATCAAAATTACACCAGATTTCTCACCAAAGACTATGAAAGCCAGAAGATCCTGGGCTGATGTCCAACAGATCCTAAGAGAACACAAATGCCAGCCCAGGCTTCAATACCCAGCAAAACTCTCAATTACCATAGATGGAGAAACCAAGGTATTTCATGACAAAACCAAATTTACACAATATCTTTCCACAAATCAAGCCCTTCAAAGGATAATAAATGGAAAACTCCAACACAAGGAGGGAAACTACATCCTAGAAAAACTAAAAGAAGATAGCCACATGAACAGAATTCCAATTCTAACAAAAAAAATCTGGAAGCAACAATTATTTTTCCTTAATATCTATTAATATCAAAGGATTCAGTTCCCGAATAAAAATACATAGACTAACAGACTGGGTATGTAAGCAGGACCCAACATTTTGTTGCATACAGGAAACCCATCAGTGACAAGAAAGACACTACCTCAGAGTAAAAGGCTAGAAATCAATTTTCCAAGCAAACGACAATTTCCCAAGCAAATGGTCCTAAGAAACAAGCTGGAGTATCCATTCTAATATCGAATAAAATTGACTTTCAACCTAAAGTGATCCTCAGAAGTGGCAGGGCAGCCGGCGCAGGGTCCTTTCTACCTCCTTCTTCACCTAGGAGGAGGTTCTGCAGATCCTCAGCCCTCTTTGCCCCTTCCCTGCAAGCAGAGAGCTTTCCTTCCAGGAGTGCTCCAACCCAGAGACTCAGGTCTTACCTGAGGGGAACTGATCTCCCAGAAGTGCTGACAGAGGCTTACAGACCCACAGGAGGAACAAGCTCCAGCCACAGACAGCAAGACCATCTAACACCAGTGGTCAACAGATGACGAAGGGCAAACACAAGAAACTTACCAACAGAAACGAAGACTACATGGCTTCATCATAACCTAGTACTCCCACCATAGCACGTCCTGGATATCCCAAAACACCAGAAAAGCAAGATTTGGATCTAAAATCATGTCTCATGATGGTGATAGAGGAATTTAAGAAGACTATGAATAACTCCCTTAAAGAAATACAGAGGGCTGGTGAGATGGCTCAGCGGGTAAGAGCACTGACTGTTCTTCCAAAGGTCATGAGTTCAAATCCCAGCAACCACATGGTGGCTCACAACCACCCATAATGAGATCTGCCCACCCTCTTCTGGTGCATCTGGAGACAGCTACAGTGTACTAGTATAATAATAAATGTACAGCATAATAATGAAGTTTACAGTATAATAATAAATAAATCTATATTTAAAAAAAAAGAAATACAGAACACAGGTAATCAGGTTCAAGCCCTTAAAGAGGAAACACAAAAATCCCTAAAAAGAATTACAGGAGATCATGAGTAAACAAGTAGAAGTCCTTAAAGAAGAAACACAAAAATCCCTTAAATAATTACAGGAAAGCACAACCAAACAGGTGAAGGAACTGAACAAAACCATTCAGGACCTAAAAACAGAAGTAGAAACAGTTAAGAAATCACAAAGAGAGACAACTCTGGAGATAGAAACCCTAGGAAAGAAGGCAGGAACCATAGATGCAAGCATCACCAACAGAATACAAGAGATAGAAGAGAGAATCTCAGGGGCAGAAGACACCATAGAAAACATTGACACAACAGTCAAAGAACACACAAAATGCAAAAAGATCCTAACCCAAAACATCCAGGAAATCCAGGACACAATGAAAAGACCAAACGTACGGATAATACGTATAGAAGAGAGTGAAGACCTCCAACTTAAAGGGCCATTAATGTCTTCAAGAAAATTATAGACGAAAACTTCCCTAACCTAAAGAAAGAGATGCCCATGAACATACAAGAAGCCTATAGAACTCCAAATAGACTGGACCAGAAAAGAAATTCCTCCCACCACATAATAGTCAGAACACCAAATGCATAAAACAAAGAAAGAATATTAAAAGCAGTGAGGGAAAAAGGTCAAGTAACATATAAATAGGCCTATCAGAATTATACCAGACTTCTCGCTAGAGACTATGAAAGCCAGAAGATCCTGGGTTGATGTCATACAGAACCTACGAGAACACAAATGCCAGCCCAGTAAACTCTCAATGACCATAGATGGAGAAACCAAAGTATTCTATGACAAAACCAAATTTACACAATATATTCACACAAATCCAGCCCTTCAAAGGGTAATAAATGGAAAACTTCAACACAAGGAGGGAAACTACATCTGAGCAAAAACAAAAAAGTAATTTTCCAACAAAATTAAAAGAAGATAGCCACATGTACAGATTTCCAATTCTAACAACAAAAATAACAGGAAGCAACAATTACCTTTCTTTAATATCTATTAATAGCAATGGACTCAATTCCCCAATAAAAAGACATAGACTATCAGACAGGGTATGTAAACAGGACCCAACATTTTGTTACATACAGGAAACCCACCTCAGTGACAAAGACAGACAGTACCTCAGAATAAGAAGATGGAAAACAATTTTCCAAGCCAATGGTCCCAAGAAACAAGCTGGAGTAGCCATTCCAATATGTAATAAAATCGACTTTCACCCTAAAGTGACCAAAAAAGATAAGGAAGGACACTTGATATTCATCAAAGGTCTGATCTACCAAGAGGAAGTTTCAATTCTGAACCTATATGCTCCAAATCAAAGGGCATATACGTTCATAAAAGAAACTTTACTAAAGCTCAAAGCACATATAACACTGCACACAATAATAGTGGGAGATTTCAACACCCCACTCTCTGCAATGGACAGATCATGGAAACAGAAACTAAACAAGGACACAATGAAACTAACAGAAATTATGAAACAAATGGATTTAATAGATATTTATAGAACTTTTTATCCTAAAACAAAAGGATATACCTTCTTCTCAGTAACTCATGGTACCTTCTCCAAAATTGACCATATAATTGGTCACAGATCAGGCCGCAACAGATATAAGAAGATTGAAATAATTCCTTGCATCCTATCAGATCATCATGGACTAAGGCTGCTCCTCAATAACAACATAAACAATAGAATGCCCACATACACATGGAAGCTCAACAACACTCTACTCAATGATAACTTGGTCAAGGAAGAAATAAAGAAAGAAATTAAAGACTTTCTAGAGTTTAATGAAAATGAAGCCACAACATACCCAAACTTATGGGACACAATGAAAGCCATCCTAAGAGGAAAACTCATAGCTTTAAGTGCCTCCAAAAAGAAACTGGAAAGAGCATATACCAGCAATTTGACAGCACATCTGAAAGCTCTAGAACAAAAAGAAGCAAATTCTCCTAAGAGGAGTAGAAGGCAGGAAATAATCAAACTCAGGGCTGAAATAAACCAAATGGAAACAAAAAGAACTATACAAACAATCAACCAAACCAGGAGCTGGTTCTTTGAGAAAATCAACAAAATAGATAAATCAGTCATCAAATCTAGACACTATTGTGGATGCCAACAAGTGCTGGATGACAGGAGCCTGAGATAGCTGTCTCCTGAGAGGCTCTGACAGTACCCGACTAATACAGAAGTAGAAGCTCACAACTGTCCATTGGACTGAGTACAGGGACCCCAATGAAGGAGCTAGAGAAAGGACCCAAGGAGCTGAAGGGGTTTACAGCCCCTTAGGAGGAACAACAGTATGAACTAACTAGTACCCTCAGAAATCCCAGAGACTAAAACTCCAACCAAAGAGTACACATGGGGGGACTCAGGGCTCCAGCAGCATGCATATAGCAAAGGATGGCCAAGCCGGTCATCAATGGGAGGAGGGGACCTTGGCCCTGTGAAGGTTCTATGCTCCAGTGTAGGGGAATGCCAGGGGCAGTAAGCATTTGTGGGTGTGTTTTTTTGCTGTTTTCTTTTTCTTTTCTTTCTTTTTTTCTTTCTTTTTTTTTTTTTTTTGGAGGGGAACATGGAAAAAGAGATATTGTAAATAAGAAAACATCTAATAATAAAAAAAAGTGATCAAAAGAGATAAGGAAGCCTGGTGGTGGTGGTGCATAACTTTAATCCCAGCACTTGGGAGGCAGAGGCAGGTGGATTTCTGAGTTCGAGGCCAACCTGGTCTACAGAGTGATTTTCAGAACAGCCAGGGCAACACAGAGAAACCCTGTCTCGGAAAAAAAAAAAAAAAAAAAGGTAAGGAGAGACACTTCATACTTGTCAAAGATAAAATCTACCAAGATAAATTCTCAATTCTGAACCTATATGCTCCAAATGCAATAAAGCTCAAAGCACACATTGCACCATACACAATAATAGTGGGAGATTTCAACACCCAACTCTCTGCAATGGACAGATCATGGAAACAGAAACTAAACAGATACAATGAAACTAACAGAAGTTATGAAACAAATGTATTTAACAGATACCTATAGAACATTTTATCCTAAAACAAAAAGATATACCTTCTTCTCAGCACCTCAGGGTACCTTCTCCAAAACTGACCATATAATTGGTCACAAATCAGGCTTCAACAGATACAAGAAGATTGAAATAATTCCTTGCATCCTATCAGATCACCACAGACCATGACTGGTTCTCAATAACAACTTAGACAATAGAAAGCCCACATACATGTGGAAACTTAACAACACTCTATTCAATGATAAGGAATAGTGTCAAGGAAGAAATAAAGAAAGAAATTAAAGACTTTTTAGAGTTTGAGGAAAATGAAGCCACAACATACCCAATCTTATGGGACACAATGAAAGCAGTCCTAAGAGGAAAGCTCATAGCTGTGAGTGCCTCCAAAAAGAACATCTGAAATCTCTAGAACAAAATGAAGCAACAAACTCACCCAAGAGGAGTTGAAGGCAGGAAATAATCAAACTCAGGGCTGAAATAAACCAAATGGAAACAAAATAACTATACAAAGAATCAACCAATCCAGGAGCTGGTTCTTTGAGAAAAATCAACAAAATAGATAAATCCTTAGCCAGACTAACTAGAGGGCACAGAGGCAGTATCCTAATTACCAAGGTCAGAAATGAAAAGGGAGGTATAACAACAGAAATTGAGAAAATCCAAAAAATCATGAGATTCTACTACAAAAGCCTATACTCAACAAAACTGGAAAACCTGGATGAAATGGACAATTTTCTAGACAGATACAAGGTACCAAAGTTAAATCAAGATCAGATTAATGATCTAAACTGTGCCCATGTCTGCTAACAAAATTATTTGGGAGTCATTATACTCTCCCAACCAAAAAAAGCCCAGGATCAGATTGGTTTAGTACAGAATTTTATCAGACCTTCAAAGAGGACATAATACCAATACTCCTCAAACTATTCCACATAATATAAACAGAA
>JADRCD010177658.1:0-11042 GCA_019843815.1 Montemys delectorum
TTTTTTTTACCTGAATCCAGGACAGCTTCCCTTGACCACAGTTGAATGATTTCCTGGGCCAGTTTCTTCTCATTCACAGGTAAAGTCCCACAGTGTGTGGGTGGGAAGAACTCTAGAGACGATTCGATTCAATTTTAGTGAAATAGAAGGGCCAGTTGAAATAGAAGGCTGAGGTCCCTTGTGTGCTGCCTTTTGAATTTCTTGCAGCTTCACACTGTTAGATCTAAATATTATGTGTCTTAGTTACTTTCCTATCGCCATGAAAAAATGCTACGATCAAGGAAATGTATGGAAGAAAAAGTTTATTGAGGTCTTGCTTACAGTTTGAGAGGGTGGGAGTCCTGGACCATTTGGTGTGGCGAGCATGGCAGCGGGCAAGCAGGCATGTTGTTTGAGTTGTAGCTGAGAGCTTATAAGTGGAGACAGAAACCATGAGGAAGAGAGATCAAGCTAACTGGCAATGGCTGGCCTTTTGAAATCTCCAAGATTGCCTGCCCCAAGGGGTATACCTCCCCCAACTAGGCCACACTCCTAATCCTTCCCAACATTCCACCAACTGGGGACCAAGCATTCAATTAAATGAGCCTATGGGAGCCTTCTCATTCAAATACCACGTGTGAACATTATTTTGCACTTTCAGTATGACTTTGCTTATATAAGAACCAGTCACAGACAAGGGGAGTGTGTTCTCTGCTAATTTAGACTGGTGGATGTGGTCTTAGAATGTGAAGATTTATAAGGCAAAATTTGAGGATGACAACAGACAGAAGACTATACTATTCTACTTGTTCAAATTCTCATGGAATAATTATGGGAGGAATAGACTGAGTGGAAGGTAAATGTATTCAGCCAAGAGAAACTTGCCACATGGTAACCATTAACAACCAACTGCAAGAAAGCAACTCAGTAGGAAAAAATGGTAAGTCGTACTTACATCTTTTAAAAATAAGGAGAAATGAAATGATTTTGTAGTTTTTATTTTTGCAGAGACATGCCTTGAAAGTTGAACAGCAAGCATGCCTGTCCTTTGGAGGACTGTGTGGGGCCAATGAAGAAGACAGAGAGAGATGAAGATTAGAGGCCACTGGCAGATAACAAGAGCATGTGAACTAGACTGCCTTCCGGTACCTGGGTAAACATGGGGAAGCTGTCAGAGGCAAGCTTCCAGCTGTGTTTGCATACTGGCACGTTAGAGAACAAGTGTCCTTTCATCATAGAATAGCAAACAAAAGCTCCCTTTGGCCTCACAGAGCAAGACAAAAAACAGAAAACTGACTTTCTAGAACTACACATGCTTTCTGGAACCACACTGTACAAACATCACCCAGACTCAGGGAGACATCCTTGGTTGAAAACCATTATAACTTTGATGGGGGTAAACTCAGGCAAGGCTTAGCTCAAGGGTAGGTAGAGGTTGGTCTTTAACTCATTATGCAAACAGGATGCCACATTTGATCTTAGGAACTAAATGTTACTGACATTTCTAAGGGTCTCTACCCATATAGGAATGTCCTCTACTGAGTGGCACTTGAGCAGGACTAGACTGCCAGCCCTTTCCCTGCCTGGAACCTGGTTTCTCTTACAACCTTGCTGTGTACGATAGTTGTTGCCACCGCCCTGGGACTGGCCCAGACCACAGTCAGAAGCACCTGGCTTTGCATCCATGTGCCTTTGGGACTCTGTTACTAAATTCTTGTTTCTAGGGTCTCTAGTCTAGATCTGGTTTGGCTGTCTTCTGCCTTTCCTAGCCCTACCTTGAAGCCCCTGAGAGCATATTCTACAGGTCTGCAGTGTCAAAAACCTCAAACACAACACTTTAACTTGCCTTGGAGAACATGGAGCCGTGTTCTCTTGGTCCATAAGCCATGTGCCCCAGGGCTGGAACCAAATAGGGCAGGCCTCAACTAGTATGGTCCAAGGACAAACAAATGAGAAAATAGATGATGACCAGAAGTGAAGGAAGGTCACACACACTGTTGATCTTGTCTTTGAGAGGCACAATTGTTGGACCAGTTTGTCCTGATGCTAGTTACAAACTGTTCACTTCATTGTGCAAATTTGAAACCCTTTACCTAGTTCTCTCCTACCAATAACTTGGTTTGGAAAATTATCTTTGATAAATATTGTATGCTATTCCTAAAGAAAAATGTATATCTATTTTTTAATCATGTAGAATTATGTTATTCTTAAATATGTAATCAAATGTTAAACAAAAGCTAAAGAAAACAGGTATGGAGCTATTGTTACGTGCCAGGTAGCTTATGCATGTCCCCAACCATATGGCCCACAGGCACATTTTACAGAAGAGAAAACTGAGGTTCAGGTCAGATGAGTAGCCTGAGTTCATGAGTTACACAGTAAACTTGACTTATAAATATGAGTCAGTGTAGGCATACATTTTTTTGTAGCCTATTTTAGTAAGCTTTCAACCTCTCCTCTTGCCCAACACTCATCAGAGGTAGTGGAAGAGAAAAGACATTAGGATGTAGGGAGATGGACTGTTCAGCAAGAGTTCTTTGGGACAAGCTCAATCTTCTTTGGTGGCAGCTCAGTTCCAGAGCAAACACCAAATATGAATCAGCAACTTCAATCCAGTCCTCTCAGATACTACACATAAACCAGCAGCTGTAGTTCAATCCTGAAGAAACCACAAGGCTCACCAACTAGCCTGAGGAAATGGCAAACTACTGCAGGAACCTCATGAGTAGTTCTCTGGTGGGTGTCTCTCAATGGTGGCATTACCACAGGTTGAGCTCAATGATGCTGTGTGAGGTAAACCAATAAATGCATGTCTCTAGTGAATGCAAACTAGACCAATGCTCTAGCTCCTGTGAGGTCATATTTATACTCCTTCATCATGGGTCCTTTCACGTATCTGCTCCAGCAAAGCATCCTTTTACTTGTGTCTGCTTCAAGAAAACATTTGACATAACTGATTTTCCAAAGAAACCAGAAGTTTCCACTTCAAGTCAGACTGGAACCCTAACCTATCCACGAGGCATCAGTTCTTAATGGTCTGCTATATTGTTCCCAAATATTATACAAAAATAACATAGTGGTACCCACATCAGTCTGTCTGCTCCCAGCCTCTGCCAGGCAGAAGTGCCAGAGCAAAGCATTGGTGCTGTAACGCCATCTTGAATGATACCAGAGAGTGAAGAATCTTCTAGCGGAGTCTCCAGGCCCGGAAGTCTGGTGGAGAGTGGGGTTTTCAGAAAGAGCCATAGCGGCTGGGCTGGGCGCTGTATGAGACCATGGAGGGTGGAAACCCAGCAGATGGCTGCCTGGCAAGTGCATCGCTATCCTGGTCAGTGGCAGGCATGGTGACTCTAGGGAGCTCTGGGTAGTTGGAGGTGTCGGATGCAATTGTGCTGCTTAATGACCCCATTTGACTGTAGCTGCAAACATCCACAGGCTAACACTGTTCAGGCCTCAGCGGTGGCTTCTCCATTTGTCCCCAGTGGAAAGTGGCAGTGTTGTGTGTCAGGAAGCTGTGTGGGCTGTGCAGCCACAGGAATCAGAGTCTAAATGCAATGAGTTTAGTGACAGATGCACTGAGGGGGACATTGGCAAGAACAAAAGCAAACAAACTACATTAGCTACTTCCCTTGCTGCCACAGAAAAATGCCAGGCAGAAGCAGATGAAAGGAGAAATGATTTATTTTGGCTTATGGTCTCAGAGATTTCAGTCTAGCAAGGCAGGGATGGCTTGGACAAAGGAACAGGAAAAAAGCTGTTATCCCTGGAGGATTAAGAAGCAGGGGAAGTTTAGTCTACAAAGGCCTGATTCTAGAGACCTGCTTATATCAGCCTGGTGTCACCTCCTGAAGGTTCCATACCCTCCTAAAACAGCCCCACCGTGCGGGGAACGAACATTCAACATGAGGACCTGAAACAGTCCCACTGTATGGAGAGTAAACACACAGAGATTAGGGTGGGGCACTTCCATTTCCAAACCTGTGAACTGAGAAAGTGTCTCTTCCTAGGCCCCCCAACCCCGGGTGGGAGCAATTCTACAGCTTTTTGGCAACTGTGCAGAAGTGCTGGGTTAGTTACTTTCTCATTGCTGTGCCCAAAATACCCCCCAAGAAGCAGCTTGAGGAGAGGGGACTGCTTGGCTTGCAGGAAAAGAGGACACAACCATCATTGTGGGGAAGGCAAAGTGACTGTCTGCACTGCATCCTTAGAGATCAGGGAAAGATGGCAGCTGGTGTTCAGCTCCGGTTCCCCTTTACATTCAATCTGGACCCTGGACTGTGATAGTGTGGTTCTTATTTGGCCTTTTACTTCCAGAAACACGGAGATGTGTTTCTGTGGTGATTCTAAAACCAACCATGCTGACAAAGATTAACCTTGCTGACAAGCTTAAGTGTTCATTCCCTAGCTTCTCACCACCTTCCAATTCCTGAATATTTCCAGCAGGTCACAATGACCGAGGAATATTGATGGTACCAACACCTGAATGTCTTTGCATCTAGATGTAATCAATGTGAAGTATAGCACCCACTATTATTTTGGGATTAGGAAAAACCGGAGACAAGATCTCACTCACCATATTATTTGGAGATAAGTCCATCAGAGAACACACAGAGATACCTTCAAGGCCAGACAGTCCATATTGCCAGTTTCTCAAATCATTCAGCCCCAAGCCTCACCATTCTTTGTCTTTTATGCACAAAATCCACATTTAGTAGACACATTTAAATCAGCAAGGAGTAAAACCACAGAAGCCAAAAACCAAGGCTAGTGCGTTTAGGGACTTTTCTGGGTCCTGGAGCCGTGCACTAGGTCTTTGTCCCCTGTTTGGCAGGTGCTGGGTCACAGACTGGGTTTTAAGGTTGGAATGGTGTCGCTCACAGGGCATCAGTTGTGTTAAGGTCTGGGGTCTTGTTACAGTGTAGCCCAGGCTGGCCTTGAATTCACCCCCAAGCTCTAGAATTACAGTAAGAAGTGCACTGCTCCTGGCATTCATTCTTTTTAGTAGTAGCAATCAGACACATATAAAGATAAAGGATAAAGTGCTTTGACCAAGATAAAGTGCTTTGTTGCCCTTTAAAAAAGAAAGGATTTCTTGAAAATAAAAAATGTGAACTGTAATCAGATTGAAGTTTTAGAAGATTAAATTGCCACTATTATTTAAATTTGTGTATTCATTAGCTATCATTGCACTACCACAGGCCGATCTTAGTGTCACCCCCCACCTCTGTTTATATTGCTAGGCAAGCAGATAAATTACGATGCCAGGAGCAGCATGCTTTATTGCAAATTAAAAATATTAAATGTGACCATACTTAATTTTTAAAATCAAAATGTCATTGTTCAAAAAATATACCCTCATTACCATTTACATTTTTCTTTTAAGTGAATACATTTAAATGTTAAAGTATAAAGTAAATCTAGCTTGTGCACAAATTACTTTCCTTTTCAATTTTTTACAAAATGTATTCAATGTATGCAAATTTTAATAGGATCACATTTTACATTAATCATTTTTTATTGTTGAGAGTGGCTATGTGTCAGAAGAGCTATAAAAGATGAAATGGGGACATAAAACTCAGAAGCTTAAGAGAAACAGAAACTCATGGGGGGATTCTCTACGCAGATCTCCGGACACTGGAGAAATGAGGAGAGTACCTTGGGTGGCTCTCGACACCTCCCACGGAACATTACAAAAGTCTTACTTCAGATAGATCTAGTTAATGACAAAAACAATGAGAAATTAAAAGATTATTCTTATCAAATTGAGACCTAGAAGCAAGAGATGCAGCTGGTGCCTATCTGGGTGACAAGAAAAAAATTCCATGCATAAAAGGATCCCAGTGGGAAGTGAGGGCTGGACAGAAACAGCCCTGGCCTTCGAGCTTTGCTGGCTTCTCCGAGCCTGGTCCTGGCTCTGCCTGATTGTTTCCTCCCAGCATATTCTCATCTAAATGATTTATTCTTCTTGGCTAAACATGGCAGAGCACTGAACACTTTGTTTCACACCAGAATTCTTTCAGTTGGAAAAAGACGTTGTGGAAATTGGCTCTTAAGTTCAAAGGCAAAATATTTTGTGAATTCTTTAACAGTTATTACCAATCTTAAGTCAGCTCTAACTTGGGAGGGTACTTCAGAGAGAAATTCACAGAAAAAGCATACAAGTGACTGTTAGGGAGGGACAGAGGTGAATAATTAGCAAGCTGGGCCTTGTAAGGGACACTGATACAATAACTCTAAAGTTACTGCCAAACAGGACAGAGCTGCTTGTGGTTGTCCTGGCAGAGTCTCTAGAGAGACCAGGAAAAGCCAGGCATGGTCCAAGCCATTTTGAATCCCAGCACTCAGCAGGCAGAGGCAAGTGCATCTCTACGAGTTCAAGGCCAGCCTACTCTACATAGTAAGTTCCATGCCAACCTAGGGTAAAAAGGAAGGAAAGGAAACACAAAAAGTTTCCTGCTTTGTATAAATGACTTAAAAGTCTGCTCCCGAATGGCTTAAACATCAACGGGAGGTTTTAAAATAGAGAGGTTTTAAAATAGTGTCCTTTTCTTCAGGAAGTGCGGGAGTCCCACAAACCCTGAAATAATGTAGAAAATGTGCTTGCACCTATGCATATTAGAATTTTTTTTGTATGTTTGTTGCAAGTGACATACAATGGAGCCAGACCAGCTTATCTCACATGGAGTTCAAATGAACTATAGGTGGAAACCTGAGTATCTTGGGGATAGGTACAAGGAACGTCTGCAGTAGTTAAACATAAGGATTCTGACTGCATTGAGTGGCTCGCAGGCTTCCTTGGGCAGCCACTGTGTAGTTTCACATCGTTGACATTGGGTTCCTCAACTCAGATGGTTGTAGAGAAAAACTGAAACTGATTTCTTTCTCTCTTTCCAGGTTGAAAGGTCCTAGAAACTATGTAGCTCCTGTTATGATGAGAACCATTTCCAGCGGCCAGAAGGTGTCGAGGACGGTAGACGTGATCATGTGCATAATGTAGAATTACGGTAAGGGGAAACCACTCTGAATAACATAAAGGTAGTTAGGCTCAGTGGTATACATCAGTGACTGCCAGCATTATGGTATCTGAGGCAGGAGGATAATAAATTCAGACTGCCTGGGCTATGGTGTGAATTCAACAGCAGCCTGTGAAAAATCTGCGAGATCTTGTCTCAAAATAAACTCTGAGACTGTAAGAAGGCTGGGGACATAACCCGGCACTCAAGTGCATCTTTGTGAGTTCAAGGCCAGCCTGCTCTACGTAATTAGCACAGTATGCTTGGGGTCCTAGGTTCAATCTCAACATTGTGAAGAAAAGACAAAAGGATTCAGTAATTGTTCCCTGGAGATAAAAATCACATACATGGGGAGTATTTTGTGAGAGTGCTCTACCAAACTTTGAGGTATTTTTTTTTTTAACTGTAGAAGAAATAACATATATTTAGACCTGGGAGTTGGAAAAGACGTTCCATTGTGACAGATATTTGTTAAAGCAACTCAAGCTTTCTGAATGCAGAAATGTTCATTTTCCTCAGTTCTATGATGGCAAAATATCATGCAAGTGCTATTATGAATAAACTTCAGAAACCACTTAATAAATTATCAATTAAATAAATCATTACTATTCTGGTTGTACTGTCCAGAAAAAACTTGGAGGTTTAGAAGTTCTCAGAAGGCTCTGAAAAAATGGATAAGGCTGTTAAATACATTGAACTAAAAAAAACTCTTTCATAGGCAATTAAATCAAATAACTATTAAATTAATTAAATTAAATTAATAAATTAAATTAAATTAGAAGTCTGTGTCTACACGTTTCAGCTAGAATGTGTCGGAGTCAAGGTCATGGGGAAGCCATACATGTATGATATTCATTGTTACACATTTCAGAAGCAAACAAGGAACCTGAGATACATAGGAATTTCACTGACTTTTTTTTTTATTCCCACTGTGAAACATACAGGTCTTGTCAACTGAAGGTATGCCTTTAATGTTTAGCCCATCTAGTTCCGAAGGCTGGCGAAGGCTTGTCTTTATTAATGACTTGTGGTTGCTGAAGAAAAAAGAGGTATATGATTCATGCCTTGCCTGAAAATGTGGAAGCATTCTTTGAGCCATGGTTTCCATTTTAACAAGGAGAATTACAGCTCGCCTCTGTCAGTAGCAGTGGTGTTGCTTGGAACAGTTCAGTGATGATGCACACTCCTTCTACGTCCCTCTTAAGATTGGCAACGCCTCCTCTGTTCCTTCCTTTCTCATCTCCCGCTCATCTTCCTTTCTTGTGTATATGCCTGTATAGCAGATGCACATGGAGGTCAGAGGTCAACTTTTAGTAGTCCATTCTCTCCCTCCACTACGTGAGCCCAGGGATTGAACTCATGTCCTCAGGTTTGGCGGCAAGTACCTTAACCAGTGAGCCATCTCCCTGGCCATAAAGTTGGAACATTTTGATTAAACACATTCAATATCCTACTGAAGGGACATGCTTGGTACATACAGAAGAAATTCCAATGAAATGTTGTTGAAGCCAGTGGGTTGAATTTAGCTAAGATATAAGAGACATTGGGACCAAAGAAGAGCCTCAGATAGAAAACAAAGCATGGCCTCTGTCAGGAAGGAGGATTAGTGTTGAATTCTGAATCATTGTTTTGTTTTTGTTTTTGTTTCTGTTTTTGTTTTTGTTTTTGTTTTTGTTTTTTTTTGAGACAGGGTTTCTCTGTGTAGCCCTGGCTGTCCTGGAGCTCACTCTGTAGACCAGGCTGGCCTCGAACTCAGAAATCTACCTGCCTCTGCCTCCCAAGTGCTGGAATTAAGGTGTGCGCCACCACTGCCCAGTTGAACCATTGTTTTTAATAACTATCAATGGTAGTTAATCCTAATTAATAACTACAGTGGTAATTGGCAAAGGTTCACCAAGATGGATGCTGAACATTGCTTGGTGTAGTGTTACAAGACCGCAATCCTAGCATGCAGGAAGCTGAGGCAGGAGGATCTTGACTTTGAGGCCAACCTGGATGTGGTTTGAATATGCTTGGCCCAGGGAGTGAGTGGCACTATTAGGAGGTGTGGCCTTGTTGGAGGAAGTGTGTCACTATGGGGGCTTTGAGACCCTTGTCCTAGCTGTTTGGGAGCCAGTCTTCCCCTGTTGGTCTTCAGAACAAGATGTAGCACTCTCAGCTCCTCCAGTGCCATGCCTTTCTGGAGGCTGCCATGCTTCCTGCAGTGATGATAATGGACTGAACCTCAGAACCAGTAAGCCAGCCCCAACTAGATGTTGTCCTTCTAAGAGCTGCCTTGATCATGGTGTCTCTTTACAGTAACAGAAACCCTAACTAAGGCTTTGGACCACACAGAAAGAATATCACAAATAAACAACCCTCCTATGAACTCCCTTTAAGTTTTATTTGACTTTTAAGTATATTATAAAAATAAATGTCAAATTTAGAGTAAAATCATTAAGCAGAAAAAGAGCTGCCCAAATAGACAACAAAAGTTAAAACCCAGACATCTGCAGACAAAATTTCACAATGAGAGAGAAACATTTGCTTTGTTACTGAGCTCAAGGGGCGAGCAACATGACAAGGACAAGGTCAGATCGGGCATGGCTGAAAAATGAAAGGAGGGAGAGAGATTCGTTACCTGCTGTAGGTAAGGAGAGCCAAAGCAATGCTCTTATTGGACAGAGGAAGCATGGGGATTTTATTCAGGGAGTCAGTACATATTCATTTAAAAAAAAAAAAAAAAGCACTTTGGGGCACCGGTATGTTTCTGAGCACTCTCAGTTTAAGACCACAGCTTCAAAAGGAAAGATGGTGGGTACACTTTCGGGCGTGCTTAGCTCAAAGGCATGGATCATTGGTTCAAAGGCTAAAAGGGCAGACAAGCACACATTTGGGCAAGCTCAACTTGCATTGTAAAGACGGCAGATACCCAGAACACCTCTGGGCCTGCTCAGCTTTCTTCCAGGCGTCCCTAAAAGGCCAGCGGAGTGTGAAGGAAAAGATTCCTAGCCACGCCCTGGAAACTCTGTTCCAGGGGCGCTTTCTTGGTTATTACAGGGTTACCTTGATCGAAAAGAAACACCAACAAATTAACCAGAAAATGCTGTTTTGAGTTTTCTTTTCTTTTCTTTTTCTGAGACAGGGTTTCTCTGTGTATCCCTGGCTGTCCTGGAACTCACTCTGTAGACCAGGCTGACCTCAAACTCAGAGAACCACCTGACTCTGCCTCCCGAGTGCCGGGGTCAAGGGTGTGCCACCACTGTCACTCAGCAGGGTTTCCATTATCAAAACCTACTCTAGAAAAATCCATGAAAGCACTTCTAAAGTTGTGTATCAATCTAGACATTGTGCTAGGGGAAGCTATAAGTTCCTATGCAAATGGTAGTGATTTCTACAGGGAAATGTAAACATCTTGTTATTTACTAGTGATAGCCAATTTAGTCAATATGGTATCACTGTAATGTTTGAGATTGATTGGTAAAATTATAGCGTATTTCCAATCAACACATGGCTTTAAGTATTTTATTGGCATTTTGAATCTTGCTTAATAGAGTATTATCTTTAAGTTGACCAAATCTGGCATTATTAAAATTTTTTTATTACAGTTACATGAATAATGAGTTGATAAAATAAAGGACAATATGTGTAATTTTGTGTGTTTATAGTATATGTGTATATATGTTCATATTTATATGTGGACATATGCATGTAGCTATGTGTGCACTTGTGTGTGAATGCATGCTGTCTTCCTGTATTGCTCTCCAGTGTAAGACCAGGTTTTTCAGTAAACTCTACATTCACTGATTGGATAGATAGGTACCTGCCTGTCGTCACCATCCCTCGCTAGAGAGTTATAGATATGAACCATGCCTGGCTTTTTACAAAAGTGCTGGGGATTTGAACTCAGGTCCTCATGTTGACTGAGCCACCTTCACATGCCCCATACATTAAAGTGTGTGTGTGTGTTTGTGTGTGTGTGTGTGTGTGTGTGTGTGTGTATGTGTATGTGTGCTACATATGCAGGTGGGTGTATGCATGTGTGTGTGTGTTACATATGCAGGTGGGTGT
>JADRCD010177658.1:11052-24826 GCA_019843815.1 Montemys delectorum
AGGTGGGTGTATGCATGTGTGTGTGTGTTACATATGCAGGTGGGTGTGTGCATGTGTGTGTGTGTGTGTGTGTGTTACATATGCAGGTAGGTGTGTGCATGTATGTGTATGTGGAGTTCAGAGGTTAATAGTCCTCAATTACTGCCCATTTTATACATTTTTTTTTTTTGAGACAGGGTTTCTCTGAGTAGCTTTGGCTGTCCTGGAACTCACTCTGTAGACCAGGCTGGCCTTGAACTCAGAAATCTGCCTGCCTCTGCCTCCCAAGTGCTGGGATAAAGGCGTGCACCACCGCCGCCCAGCTCCATTTTATATTTTTTAAGATTTATTTTATTTTATGTATGTGTGTGTGTGTGTGTGTGTGTGTGTGTGTGTGTGTGTGTGTGTATGTGCACCATATGCATGCAGGAGTCTGCAGAGGCCAGAGGAGGACGTTGAATCTTTTGGAATGGCAATTGAGTGACAGATAGTTATGAGAAGTCATGGGGAGGCTGTAGAGAGCCACACCAGAGCCGGCAGCCTCCATTACAAGATGGCGCCGGCATCCGGTTTCTTCTCTCTGTAACACGTAGTCTGCGCATGTGCCAAGGGCCAAAGCGCGCCAAGTCTCAGCCCATCTGCGCATGTGCTAGGGCCAGAAAGCGCCAAGTCACAGCCTATCCCAAGGCGTCTCATGAGGTAATGAGCAAACAGCCAATCAGAGATGAACACGCCGCTCCAGGGTGTATATAAACAGTGCATTTTCCAGGGCTCGCCCTCTCCTCGCCACATGGTAATAAAGGTTTGCTGCAGAAGGATCCTGTGTGCGTGTCTGTGTATTCCTGCCGGCGGGAAAATAGTTCGGGCCACAGGAGGCTGAGATCATAACCTGAGTGCTGGGAACTGAACTCTGGTCCTATGCAAGAACAGTAAGTGTTTTTAACTTTGGAACTATCTAGCCAGTTCCTTTCCAACTTAGTTCTCAAGAGAGGGTTTCTCACTAAACCCAGAGGTCACTTATTTTTCTAGATTGGCTGACTAATGAACAACATGGCAGGGGTTACTGACACATAAAGCCATCATGACTGGCTTTTATCTGGTGTCTGATGTCTGAATTCAGATCCTCATGCTCATCTGGCAAGCCCGTCACTAGTGACACCCTAAGAAATGAAACTAACTGGAATGAATTCATATTAATTGATTGTGCTGTATTGTATTATTCTCCCAACATCATTAACTCCTTGAGACGGCCAGCCAGGCCTGCACAGTCAATCAGCTGCTTCACTTCACAGTTTTTCACTCATACAAAATAACCGTTTTGCACATGTTTTTAAATCTTGACATTAGAAAAGTTAAATTTATCAAGCCAGGAGGAAATGACATACTGTACTTAGCGGTTTGTTACTTAATTTATAATTTTTAAATATTTTGACATATGGTTTCTTGGGTGGGCTTAAATGCTAAGCTGGCTTCCAGGTGGATGTTCATGTAGCTCAGAGGAGAGGTTTGGGAACCCATCCCTGGAGAGATTAGGAAACGAATTTGAGTTGAACTAAGAATTCTTTCCGAACTGGAAGGTGGCAGAAACCCAAGGTCCCTTTTTGCTAAGACAACAGCTCTCCACCTTGGTGGCCCATTAGAATCATCTGGAGGGCTTGAAGCATGTTCAGGCTCCCTATTAGGGCATTTGTGTGTTAATTGATGGATGATGGGTGCTGGGGATCGAGTCCTGGGACTTGCACCTGCTAGGTAAGTATGCTCTACTGAGCCTCATCCTGGAAGCCTCAGAGCTTTTGATTTAGGTTGTGCCCTCAGCATCAGCATTTTTAAATGTCCATGGATGACTCTATTGTATAGCCATTACCCAGAACGGCTTCTAGCAGTTGGGCCAGTAATTGGCATCCTGACCAGGTTGCAAGGGCTACACAGCTGGGTCATGGCTAGAGCTACTTTTTGGTTCTGTTATGTCAGGCTCAGGTCAGGCAAAGGTTGGTAAGGTTGAAGTGAGAGGCTTAATGGAGAAACAGCCAGTGGGTCTCCATTGCATTCATTCAGTTGACATTTAATATGGTTCTATAGTGTTTATGGGGCTGAGGATATAGAACAGACTAAAACACTGATTCTGAAACTGAGGAAACAGATGTGTAAGTTGAGCCTGTAAGGCTCTGGGCCTATTACAGTGAAGGTGCCCATGAGGCACAGCAGAGGCACAATTCCGTTTGCAAAGGAAGGATGGATGAGGAGACCCGGATGAGTTTTGGAAGATGGAGGCTATCTGGAAGACGTGGCTGAGAGTGTGTGGTTAGGAGCCACAGGTGTGTGGAAGGGCAGGTGTGTGGAAGGACAGGTGTGTGGAAGGACAGGTGTGTGGAAGGACAGGTGTGTGGAAGGGCAGGTGTGTGGAAGGACAGGTGTGTGGTTAGGAGCCACAGGTGTGTGGAAGGGCAGGTGTGTGGAAGGACAGGTGTGTGGAAGGACAGGTGTGTGGAAGGACAGGTGTGTGGTTAGGAGCCACAGGTGTGTGGAAGGGCAGGTGCAGGCCAGGCCCTCTGGCAAGGCCGGTAGAGGAGGTCAGCTAAGACGGTCAGCTGGCCGCACCTTGGCTTGGGATCTATTTTTTTGTGCATGGCTTAGAACGTCTTTACTCTAGGCTTATAGAAGGACTATTTCAGGTTTGGTGTTAGGAGAGGGGTGTATTTTGATAATATTTCCCTGAGGAGGTGACTGAACTACACTCTTAGGGACTTTAAGCTATTCCTCCACCCCCATGATTGCCTCCTCCACTTTCCATAGGCATATAGTATTCCTCACCTTTTGTAATCCTCCTGCTCCAGAAGCATCAGCTCAGAAGTATCTGAAGTAGCAGGAATTTTTGAAATAGTCCCAGAGACCTCTTATCGGTGTATCAAAAGCTAAAACCTTTTAGTTTCTTGTATGCCAGTCATATTAGTATTTCCTAATCCTATATTGAGTTAACATTCCCACCCCGTCCGAGGCCCAATGACTGAATAAAATATAAAAGACTTCACTCTGTAGCTCCTGTACCCTTCCTTTTAGATGTTATAAATCTACATGCCTATACAATTGGGAACCCCACCAGATGATGTAATTTTCATTTCAACATGTGTCGCAGAAGACTGGATGATACACTGTAGTAAACCAGGCATCCGATATCCAGAGTGCCTTGGAAGTGTCTCAGACTTTGGAGTATTTGCATATGAATAATGAGATATTGTCAGGATGGGATCTAAGTCTAAACATAATTATATGAACTTAGAAGTAGAAGTTTCCATTTGGGGCATCATTTGGCATACAAAAAGTTTCAGATCCTGGAGTATTTGGGATTTCAAATTTCCAGTCTAGGGGTAGTCAACCTGTACTTGTTTAATGACTATAATCCAGGGATAAAGTAGCAAGACCCTAGAGCTATCATTTCCATCCTGGAAAAGGAAATGCTGCCTTGCCCAGAGACATTAAGAGTTTGTCCCACTGGGCGGTAGTGGTACATGCCTTTAATCCCAGCACTTGAGAGGCAGAGACAGGCAGATTTCTGAGTTTGAGGCCAGCCTGGTCTACAGAGTGAGTTCCAGGACAGCCAGGGCTACACAGAGAAACCCTGTCTCGAAAAACCAAAAAAAAAAAAAAAAAGAGTTTGTCCCATAGATAAAACTAAGGGCCATTTGAAGGGACATATGAAGATCCAATGCAGTAGAAACTTCCTAAAATATCTACACAAATGGAAGAAATATAAATGAGTCACCAAATAACTGGAAAAGACAAAGGCCCAACTAGACATCTCTCATCACCAAAAGAAATATCCAGTTCCAAGAATGAGTTACATCTAATTGAGTTGCTGGGCAAAGGAGTCCCATGGAAGTCCCTGAGCAAACCAGTCTATTGTTTTGCCAAGGCTATTGGTTGTTCTTTACACACTGATAGGAAGGCAACACCTACTACACAACTCACTGAACGTGAGGAAGTCAAGCGGCTGCCTACCTTGACCCTTTACTCCTTTAGACTAGTGTTCTGTAGTTGGTACGCTCCTCATACTGGAAGGTTCTCTGCACGCTACCAAAGAAGAATGGTAAATGCCAACCCAGCTACAAACCCTTTGGCCTACAATGATAACCTGCCTGCAAGGCATGCTAGTACAATAGTGGTACAAAGATTATAGGAGTAACCAACCACTATGTGAATAGATCCAAGGCCCACTTCATGAGGTGAAACCCATCCCTCACACTGCCTTATTGGCCAAGAACCTGAGACTAGATAGACCAAGGACCTAGAGGAAAACTAAAGACTACTGTTCTGCTAAAGACCTGCAGCAATAAAGTGACTCCTAGTGACATTAAGCTCTACTCATAGATCAGTGATTTGCTCAGCTGTTATCAGAGAAGCTTCTTCAAGAAGAAGACAGGGACAAACAGACACTCACAGTTGGACAATGTGCAGAGAGTGAGAGACCTTGAAACACTCAGTCCTAAGTGGGATCAAATCCCTTCACTCAGGGCTCAGGGTACCCTGTGGAAGAGAAGGTCGAAGGATGATAAGAGCCAGAGGGAGTAAAGAATGCCAAGGAATCGAGACTGTTTAGACAAAGAATGTATGAACTCAAAGAATATGGCAGGATGCAGAGGGCCTGCACAGGTCTGTATCCCTAAGCCAGAAGCTATTTCTAGCTGATAATTGCTCACAAAGGGAAAATTAGTTTTCTCCCAGGGAGTCTCACTGGGTGTATAAGCCACTCTGCATGGCAGGCCCCATGTCCATCAGTAGAAGGCTGACAGAAAGTGAAGTCGATGGCAGTTTCAGAGAGTTTTTATCTTATAGTGCTTTGTCAGGTTTTTTTCTCTTACAGATATTTGCATGTATATTATGGTTTCTAGTTTTGTGTTTTTATGGGATTCCTGTGTCTATGAACCTGTGCGTCTCTGTGTACATATGCGTTTTCTGTACTTTTTCTTCTGTTTGTTTGTTTTGTCCTATTATGGTTTGTTTTTTATTTTATTATTATGGTTTGTTTTTTATTTTATTATTATTCTTTAGATATCTGCTTGTCTGAGAGAGAGGGAAAGGGAGAGGGAGGGAGGGAGAGAAGGCGGGAGGAAGGGAGAGAGAGAGAGAGTTTGGGAGGGAGTAGTTGTTGGGGGAGGGAAAGCCATAATTAGATTATATTGTATGGAAAACAATCTATTTTCAGTAAAAAAAAAAAAAAAAGGAGCTTTAAAAAAAAAGCTTGTCTTAGTTCTTTGTATGTGAGTGCTAAAACTGGAGTTTGACCTAGAGTTCTCAAGCGAACACTTAGCAGTCTACACTGCCTCCTATGTGGCCAGCATGTGAGCTTGCTTTAGGAGGTGCACAGCAGAGATGCGGATTATTTACTGTGGCTTTAGGGAGACAATCAGGGACTCTCTAGGTGTACTCGGTGGGGAGTGACAGCCCAGAGGATGGGGAACCAGATGGAGGACTAGGATCTGGTGGGAGATTAAAGGGCTGTGTATGGAGTGGGCTTGGCTTGGGCAAGGGGACCTAGCAGGAACAGGTCGCCTAGCCTCCAGCCCCCATCTAGCTTCAGGTCCCTTTCTTCCTCTCGGTGGTAGTGGATGAAGAGCAGTGAAGTCACAGAGAAACTGTGTTTACTTTCCTGAGTAGCTTTTCATTAAGGGGTTTTTCTGCGTGTGCCTTATTTTTCTGAACTGTTCTTGGAGAAGACCCTAGCTTGACAAGTAGGCAGAGCGGGGAGGGCTCTGTGAGAAAGGTCTTGTCGGTCAGGGCTCTGAGCATGGAAGGCCTTGGAATTGATGGAATGATCACAGTTACTGAATGTCCTGTATGCTTTGGGACATTCTCTATGCCCAATATTTTGGTTCAGAAAATTCAGGGCTAAGATGTAACATAACCATTGTAGTGCATATGTAGGTATGGATCTGTGGTTCATTACTTCTTGTTCTTTGATCTGGGGCAAACTGAATAGCCTGGCCAGGCTCTGCTGGAAAATGTGGCCATTATAACCTGGTAGCCTTCTTGGGGCACTTGGAAAGAGAACTTCCCTCTTGGGTTTTCTTAGACTGGTCACCACTTAAGAACATGCTCAACGAAGGACTACCAGAGATCTATTTGCAAGCACTGCTCAATAGTCTCCTGGTGACAAGTGACTTTGGAGAAGCAGCAGCTGGGATCCTAGTCTGACCTGGGTTCAAATCCTATCTGCAGTGCCAACTCACTGTGAAAGTTATTTGATTTCTTCCCAGCTCACCTTCATGCTCTGGAAAGTGAGGAAATGTGTATGATTGACAGGTCATGAAGGAAAGGATGGATTCTCTGGGTAGCTAACCATGGGGAGATCACAGCTCCCAAGGCCTTCCATGCTCAGAGCCCTGTGGTAGGCAGGAGGGCTAACACCTGTGCTCAGGCTTGGCCATGCCTCTGGCCTTGGGCAATCTTTCTGAGCTTTTTTCCTCTGTCACACAGAGGTATTGATGTTCTTCGACCTCTGGACTTGCATACCTCAGGTGAGGCAGTATTTGGGGACACTAATCAAGGTAAAGGATTTTTGTACTGTGATCCCTGTTGCCTCAAGCATCCCATCCTTTGCAGAAGGTCAGAACTCAGTAAAGGGCTCGTTGAAGATCAAGTTTCTTGCCTAAAGGAAGTTCCTTTACATGGGGGCCTGCTGCCCCCTAGTGACATTATTCAACATTGCAATGATGGTTTAAGGAAAGACTGAACATCTTGTGGGCTGCAGGCCACAGCACACCTTGAGTGTGTTGATTAGGAGTGGCCGGCTGGGCACTGGGCTCTAGGCAGTTATTCTCACACTGTGCTTCATGGCCAGCTCACGTGGGTACTTGTTAGAAATGTGAAGTCTAAGGGCTGGAGAGTTAAGAGCTCTTGCAGTTGTACCAGAGGATCTATATTCTCTCCCAGCACACAAATCTCACAACTGCCTGTTACTCAAGCCCCAGGGAGGGTCTGATGTCCTCTTCTGGCCTTCAAGGGCACCTGTGCACATATGCATGTGCACTGCACATCATAATAAATCTTTAAAAAGAAATGTGAATTCTGTACCCTCAGGATCAGAAACTTCTAGACTGTGCACCCCCTGAAGTCTTTGATGTGTTAGTTTAGGGACTTCAGGACCTCATATTAGGAAAGGAAAGGTAGCTGCTTCAGGTGTGCTGCTACATGGTCAGCTGTGAGATTCAGACTGCAGAACAAAGGACAGCATGAGCTGAGCATGCTGCATGATGAGCTAAATCTAGCCAAGGAGAGAGAGAGAGAGAGAGAGAGAGAGAGAGAGAGAGAGAGAGAGAGAAGGGTGATTGTGTAACCACAGTCCCCTCTGAGATTTACCCATTGTTACCATTGTTACCACATTTCCCTCATCTGTCCTCTATGTTTCTTTTATCCTGAGCCATTTGAGAAAAAAAAATTGGCAGAAATCTTAACACTTTGACTCTTAAATATTTAGCAGATGGTTTGTATAAACAATTAACAAGCCTCAGTATTAACACCACAACAGGGATTTCAACAGCTTAACAACATCTGATCCACATTTTAAGATTGTATTACCCCACTTATCCTCTTCTTAAATATTTGTTTGTGTTTTATGTTCAAACTTTAATCAGAGTTTATGTGTTGGATTTAGTCTTCTCTGTGTCTTTTGTGTAAACTGCTTCACCAACTTTGATTTTTTTGAAGAATGAAATTGCCTTTCTTGAAGAGTTCAGGCCAGCTGTATTGTAGAGTGTCCCACGGCTCGGGGTGCCGGGCTGTCTTCTCACGACTAGGTTCAGGTTAGACATCATTGGTAAGAATACCTCATGAGAAGCTGGCTGTGGTGGCTCTTGCCTGTGATGCCAGTACTCAGCATGTTGGGACGGGAGGATTATAAGTTCAAGGCCTGCACAGACTACACAAAGTGCCCAGTGTGGCCAGTGTGAGGCCTTGTTTCACCCCCAAACGGAAGTTTCAGTGATCATATTGGGTACTTTGTGTTGTGTCAGGAGGCTGTTGATGCTATGCATCTGAGTCACCATTCTTAGGTCACACACAGTGCAGTGCCATGGGTCTGGAGTGTGCTCAGCATGTCTTTGTTACTCTAAAGCTTTACCACGATTTTGCTGTTTTGCTCAGCTGAAGCCCATGCCTTCTTGGGTCTCTAGTCTCTCATTCATGGATCTGCTTGCCCGACACACATTAGAAAAGCTTCTGTCCTAAGAAACAGAGCTGCCAAGCTACTCCTGGGGGTTGCCCCCTGCAGCTCAGCCCTTCCACCTCCAGGGAAGCCTGAGGAGCTAGCTCACTTCATCTGCTCAGCCCTGGGACACAGACAGTGTGGTGGTTTAAATAGAATGGTCCCCATAGGCTCATAGATGTGAGTGTTTGGTCACCGGGGAGTGGCACTACTAGGAGGTGTGGCCTTCTTGGGATGGGTGTGGCTTAGTTGGAGGAAGTGTGTCACTGATGGTGGGCTTTGAGTTTTCAAATGCTCAAGCCAACGGTTCTCTCTCTGCCTGCTGCCTTCAGATCTGGATTTAGAACTCTCAGTTCATTCTTTACCATGTCTGTCTCTATGCTGGTGTGCTTCCTACCATGCTAGCTGGTATGCTAATAATGGATGAAACCCTGAAATGTGAGCCAGCCCCAATCAAATGCTTTTATGATAGTAGCTATGTTCATGGTGTCTCCTCACAGAAATAGGAGACTGACTCTGTCACTACTCAGTCTATAGATATTATAGGTCACAGTTTTGCTTAGTATTAAATGTAATGTGACAGTTATTGTTTCCAATGTGTCTGTCCCTTAATATTACTCTTTTATTATTTTATAAAAATTACTACAAAACAACATGCTTTAATATATTCAGGAGAAATGAGTGATTTAATTCCACCCTGCTACGTCTCCCACTCTGTAAGGGATACATCGGAACAAGTGGGCTCAGGGGAGTGAGGGAGAATGCTGTGGAGGGGAATCCTGGAGCTAGGAGGAGAGAGAAAGGGCCTGGGCGTGTGTTCTCAGGGCAGCCATACAGAGACCACTACCTGGGCTAGGACATTTCCCAAAGGTCAGAAAGAAGGCAATGAAGAAATATCTCCTCCCACAGGACAGGGGCCCTCCCAGTGCACTCCGTGGACTGGGAATATCAGTTCCTTTTCGGGATTTATGAATGTACAAATATTTGAGTCCTGCCTAAAATCTACTGAATCAGAAACTCTGGAGGTGGAGTACAGTAGTTTGTGTTTAAATAAGTACCCCCCAACACCTCTGGGGTTCTGAGGCTTCTCCAGCTGGAGCACTGTTGCTCCTGGACAAAGGTTCCCCTCATATAACAGCATGGGGAGGGTGGGACTGCCAATGACTTACAAGACCAGGGCCAGCTGGATTCCCTCCATGGGAGAAACCTGGCCTGGAGGCTTAGTGGCTTGGAACACAAGCCAGCTGTGAAGATTTGACCACTCCTCTGAGACCGCTAACACGCTGGCCTAGGTTCAAAGGAAGCTGCTATTTAGAGCTCAGCTTGGAGCTTGGATTGAACATGACCACCAACAAAGATATAACAGTGTCTGCTTGTTCATTGAGGCTCTTCCTTTGTACAATAATGTTTTCTTTCCACAAGAAAACAGAGTGTCCACACTGTGCCAAGAAACAGCTCTGATAGGCTGTTGTATGGTTTGGCTCCAAATGGTTCAAGAGCCTAAGGTGAGTTTGTACTGGTCAACATAACCAAGCCATAAGAATATTTTAATTTACAGACATGTTTTTCTTCAATAAGTTAAGGAAGTTTAGATTTTAATTTCTCTACTCAGTTCTTTAAATAGACAAAAAGTGAGGAATGAGGCCAGGCTGCACATAGCGGGGATCTTAAAAAGACAGTAGTTCCTCCACACAAGGGTTTTATAGTCTCACAGCAAAGAATTCTAAAGGTGGGCCCACCACATTCTTGTGCCCTCAGGATCCAAGATCCCTTTATATCTCTGCTCCAATGTTCTAGTTTGAGACTGCCATTGTTACCAGAGGTAGCCTCTCCTTCTCAGGAGGCAGGATGAGGGAGGGGAAAAGAAGGGAGGAAGGGGATGCCTTGATTGTGCCTCCCAGTAAGTCTTCTATAACTGCTTTCATTTACAGCCCATTGGCCAGAGCATTTGCTCTAAGGAGTATGGAAAATGTAGTCTTATTCCAAAAGACCCTAATGCTAGCTAAAGTGAGCGTTTTTTTTAGGAAGGAAGAAAGGGCAGACACGGGGCAAGCAGATGCTGATCTGTGGTTTGTGTGAGGCTGGTTGGGCTGACAGAGAGGACTGCTAAGCTATGGGGTGAGTAGCCTGCAACAGTTGTATTGAGATGGCTTCTCAGGCAAAACTCTGTTTGCTCTTTTTCCCAGGGGGAAGAGACTGGCTCTCCACAGCTGCGGGGTGCGCCAGGAGCGGCTACGCCCAGCTCAGAGGGAAGAATGCAGGGCCCTGGGTCCTTCTGCATGGGGAAGAAGCTGAAGAATGGGCCATCTGGGCAAACATAGGCATGTGGTCTGGAGATGATCTATACGAGTGCCAAGGTGTCTTCTTTTGCTGTCTTGTCTGGGCATTTGGCAGCTCCTCCCTATTCTAAACCCTTGATGTTAAAGAGTGCTTAATTTTGTCTGGACCAATGCAGTTAAGACATGGAGAGCTGGAATGTCCTATGTATTTTCCAACTGAATATTGGTGGGATCACTGGGAAGCCAGCCATAAGCACAGCAGAGTCTTCTGTTGCCTCCCCAGGGCTAGCAACTTCTGGAGTCGTCTTCCTGTAGCAGACCTAAAGAATGAGTGCTCTTTGTGAGGCCCAGAGGGGCAGGGACCAGCTGAGCTGGAGGATTAAAAATGTGAGGCTGGGAACTTTGAAGGTATCTTGTAAATTTGACAAGATCTGGCTGACAGTTCTTGTAGAGAGCCATGCCTGAGCTGGCTCAATCGCCGTTACAAGATGGCACCAGCATCTGGTGTCTTCTCCCTGTAAACAAGTAGTCTGTGCATGTGCTAAGGGCCAGAGCGCGCCAAGTCACAGCCCATCCTGGGGCGTCACATGAGGTAATGAGCAAACAGCTAATCAGAAATGAACATGCCGCTCCAGGGTATATATAAGCAGTGCCTTTTCGGGGCTTGGGGTCTTCCTCTTAAAGATGCAATAAACGCTTGTTGCAGAAGGATCCTGGTGTCCGCGTGCGTTCTTGCTGGCGAGACGATTGCGCGGATTACAGTTGGTGCTGAAACCTGGGAATTCACCATCGCAGGCACTGAGGAGGCCCTCCGTTCATGGGGAGGATTCAGAACTGCAGGACGAAGATAAGCTCTGAGAGGCATGTTCGATCTTGATCTCTTTCATCTTTCTCTTTGTTTAGCAGGTGCATTAGAAGCTTTCATTATTGTTTTGTTAGCGCTCTCTCTTTTTCTTTTGGTTTTGTTTTGCTTACAAGACAACATGTCAGAAACAGAGCGGGATAGGAGACTAAGAGCTCAAAAAAGGAAAGGCATGCCTAAGAAGAAAATAGACCCTTCCAAAGACGCTCAGTCCGTGGAAGCGAGAGGTAAGGGAAAGGACACCCTGGGAGAGAAGCATACAAAGGAAAAGGCCTCAGAAAAGAGATCTCTTTATCCAGCAAAGGAACTAGAGGTCTTGGGGCTTGATAGCTCTGAGTTAGAAGAACTGAGTCTATCCGAGGAGGAGGACCTAGATGAAGAGGCGGCCCACTGTGGGGAGGAAAGGTACCATCCAGATGGGCTGCAAAATCGAGAGCAAAAGAAGGCGGGAAATAGGAACCGCGTGGCTCCTCGGCCCGCGGCGAACTCCCAGGCAGCAGTTCCGGCAGTAGTCCCCAGTGCTCCTCCACCCTATGAGGACTGGTGCTGTTTGGACTCCTTCCTTTCAAAGGAAGACAAAAGAAAAATGTTACAAGCCTTTCCAGTGTTTGAGACTGCAGGGGGAGGTTGCATCCACGTACCGGTAGAATATACCCCTATTAAGGAACTTGCTGAATCAGTTCAGAAGTATGGGTTTGATGCCAATTTCACAGTCATGCAGCTTGAGAGACTTGCCACTATGGCAATGACTCCGAATGGTTGGCAAAATACAGTAAAAGCTGCCCTCCCTAACATGGAACAGTATATGGAGTGGAAAGCCTTGTGGCATGATGCTTCTCAGATGCAGGCAAAAGCCAATGCTAATGCGGAAGGCAATCAACAGGAATGGACATTTGACCTGCTAACAGGGCAGGGACAGTTTGCGAATGATCAGACAGACTACTATTGGGGAGCATATGGCCAGATCTCTGCTGCTGCTATTAAAGCATGGAAAGCCCTCTCCAAGAAGGGGGAGGCTGGGGGAAATTTAATGAAAATATTACAAGGCCCCAAGAGCCATTCTCAGACTTTGTGGCTAGAATGACAGAAGCAGCAGATAGAATTTCTGGAGACCCAGAGTGAGTTAAACCACTAATAGAACAACTGGTGTATGAAAATGCTTCGCCAGAATGCCAGGCAGTAATTACCCCTAGAAGAAGCAAAGGGTTGACAGATTGGATAAAGGTCTGCCGAGGACTTGGAGGCCCACTGACCAATGCTGGCCTCGCAGCTGCTATTTTGCAAAGTCAAAACTGCTCAAGTCCTGGCGGCCGTAAAGTATGCTATAATTGTGGCAAACCGGGTCATTTGAAACGAGAGTGCTGTGCTTCCATGCAAAAAAGAACCCCAGGGCTTTGTACCAAATGCAGGAAAGGTTATCACTGGGCTAATGAGTGTCACTCAGTCAGAGATATTCAAGGAAAGCTTATTCAACATGATTCCCCACTATCAGGAAGAGATGAAGGTACTCCAAAAAATGAGTTTCCGGGCCCCAGATCCCAGGGCCCCCCCAAAAATGGGACACAAGCCTGCAACCGGGGGACACCTCTAGCTGCAGAGCTACAAGAGGCTCCGCAGGATTGGACCTCCGTTCCACCTCCCAATTCTTACTAATGCCACATGTGGGCGCGCAGCTTGTCTCAGTTGATTTCAAAGGTCCCCTGCCTGAGGGAAGTGTTGGCCTTATTCTAGGTCACTCCTCTCTAACATTGAAAGGGCTCGTGGTTCATCCTGGAGTGATAGACCAAGATTATACAGGGGAGCTTCAGGTTCTCTGTTCTTGTCCACAAGGCATACTTTCCATTTCCCCTGGGGATAGGATTGTTCAATTGGTTATTCTCCCAAGTTTGCATGATTGTTTCCCATCAACTGGGGTGCCTAGAGGCGCCAATGGGCTTGGTTCTTCAGGAACTGACTTTGCTCACTTGGTAGTTGATCTTAAAACTAGACCCACTTTACAATTCATGATAGAAGGGAAGAATTTTGTAGGAATTTTAGACACAGGAGCTGATAAAAGTATTATTTCTTCCAACTGGTGGCCCAGGGCGTGGCCTGTTACACAATCATCCCACTCCTTACAGGGGTTGGGATATGAGGCCAGCCCTGCAGTCAGTTCATGCTCCTTGACTTGGCAGACACCAGAGGGCCAGACAGGAAGCTTTATACCTTATGTGCTTCCTCTCCCTGTTAACCTCTGGGGAAGAGACATTTTGCAAGACTTGGGACTGACATTGACTAATGAGTATTCACAACAAGCCATAGAAATTATGAAAAGGATGGGATATAAGGAAGGAAAAGGCGTTGGTAGAAAAGAACAAGGAAGGCTAAACCCAGTTCCCCAAGAAAGTAATACAGGAAGACAAGGTCTGGGTTTTCCCTAGTTGCCATTGAGGGCTCTATGCCCATACCCTGGCTTAC
>JADRCD010177663.1:1663-12139 GCA_019843815.1 Montemys delectorum
TTTTTTTTTTTTTTTTTTTTTTTTTTCATGGTGCTGGAGACAAACATTGTAGTTTTATTTTCAGCTTATTTACATTATTACTGATGAAATTTACCAATCCATTAGAGCACACACTTAGAGTGTGAATTCATTTCCGAATGGATCCTTGGTATCCCCCCAAAATTTTTAGTTGTGCCGCTTGCTAGTCGTGTTATCTGTCTTCTTAAAACCTATCGTTGTAGATTGCGTTGTTGATTTTTTTTTCATAATTTCCTTTGTAACTCAGTGTAGAGCAGTGCTTTTCAAGTTTCTTTTATTCTTTGAGACTAAATTGCATCATTTTTCTCCTTTCCCTTTCTTTTCTCCAAACTCTCCTGTATACCCCTACTTGCCTTCCTTCAAATTCTTGGCCTCTTTTTTCGTTAGTTGTTATTACATATATTTCTATTTCTCTCACTCTCCTTAGTTCCTGTGGTACTTTCCTGTATGGTTGCAGCCTGGTGGGCTTTCTCCTGTCCACTTTGCATGTCTATTGCTGTTTTCCTCACGTTTAATTGGTGAGACTTAATGGGCGTGGCTTCTGAAGTTCCTAGGTGACACATCCTAACAGCAAACTCCCAGATCCTCTAATTCTTAAGGTCTTCTCACCTCCTCTTCTGTAATGATCCCTGAGCCTTAGGTCTGGGAGCACTCTGTAGATGTTAGCACACTGGGACTGGGATCCTCAGCTCTCCGTTTTGATTGGTTGTGGTTTTCTGTAATGGTGCCCATCTAATGCAATGAGAAGTTTCCTTTATGAGGGGTAAGAATTACATGTATATCTGGAGATTTGGAGCCAAACTATTCACTGTTTTGTTTATTTATTCATTCATTGAAGCTCGTGATAATAATGGTTGGTTTGATTGAATGGTGGTTGGAAATATGTGTCCTTTATAATTTCTGCTTTAGGGAATTGCCTCTTAAAACGTTTTTATGACCTAATTCATGGGCATTGCTTCTGAACATTGTTGTTCTTTGGTGCACAAAATGCTTATGGCTATTTTCCCTTTATGTGGACTAAACCTTTTATCAACCTTGAAATGGCATCTGTGGCCCGCTGGTTGCTTTTTGGCTTGTTTGCATGTCTCCTGATGCACCTTCTGCATCGTTGCAAACACATATTTACTCCCTTGAGTATTTCTTACTGTTCTGAGTTGCTCAGGTTTTAGCTTCATCTTAAGCAATGCACAGTTTATTGCTGTTTTCAAAGCCAACTTGAAAACATCGGTCCTTAAACAGGATGGATTAACCTGGTTTTCAGTGTTTCTCATAACTCAGGTTCTCCCCTCTTTTGGAGTCTTTTCGGTCTCTGTGTCATTTTCTCATTTGCTCTGTGAAGTGTGTTTTATTTACTTCTATTGCTCCAAGATAGTCTTGAACGATCATCTTATTGCTTTGAACTTACTGTTGGGTTTTCTTCAAATTGCTTATGAAACCATTCTCTAGTGCTCCTCAGATTTTCAAAGTCAAGAGTTAGGCCGTAAACTTTAAAAAGTTAACATGCTTCTATTCTCTCTCCCCCTCCACTTCGCCCATTCTGCTAACTTGAACGTATTGTGGCTATTACTTTTTTATATAACACCTTTATTTTATGGTGGACAGTTCTGACACGTGTTCTTTGTTTTCAAGGAAATTTTGAAAGACTTATTTAATGTGATATTAAAATGGGAAACTTTTTTCACTGCTCATTGCCAGTTCGTCGGAAGCAGAGTGGCTTGATTTGTGTGTTGTTTAGCCCTAACCCCTCTCAGTCTGGAGAAGTGTGTCTTCTTACCGTGGTGGATTTGTCTTGCCTGTCTTCTTCTCCTCATCTCTCCACACCTGGCCTCTCCACCAGGCCCTATGGAATTCTCACTGGATTCCCTTTGCAGAACTATATCTGAAAGGCAAACTGATGCCCAGAGCCCTCATCTTATTTCTAGAGTTTGACCTACTTTCTTTCTTTAAGTCAGTGGTTCTTGACCTTCCTAATGCTTAGTAGAGTTTCTCATGTTGTGGTGACCCACAACCATAGAATTATTTTCGTTGCAACTTCATAACTGTAATTTTGCTACGGTTATAAATAGTAGTTAAATATCTGTGTGTTCCAATGATCTTAGGTGACTGATGTGCTGCTACAGTAACAGCTCTTTATGCTTTCGCTTCACTAGCCTGCAAGCTGGAGCACTTAGTGGATGTGCTGGCCAGGGGATATCTGTTTTCTCTTTCCTTCCATCATATTTTCTTCAGAGCATGCCTTCATCGGGGGTGGTCATGAGGCACCCCCGATGCCTGCCTACCATTCCTTCTTACTGACAAGGTCTTTTCTTGGCAGCAGTAGAGTCTGACTTTATGAGCGTCAACAACCAACCATCCCACCAACCAACACACACCCGGCTGAAGGATTCCTTATGGAAGGAAAATACCACTCAGACGTAGAAAGCAGCACTTGTGTGGAGGAGAAATGGCATCTTAACTTAACGAGCCAGGTGGCAGGCAGTGGTGATGGAGTAACAAGGCTTTCTCCCTTCAGTCAGCTGGGCTTTCTCTGGGTCTGTTGGCCTGCACAGCTGAGCCACTAATTGCCTTTTAAAGAAGTTTAGGCCCATTGGCCTTACAGTTAGTGGTACTGTCAACTGTTAGTTTTAACTTTGTGGGGCAATGGAAAATTTTGCCTGCCAGAGAGGGGGTGAGGGGGAGCGAGAGAGAGAGAGAGAGAGAGAGAGAGAGAGAGAGAGAGAGAGAGAGAGAGAGAGAGAGGGAAAGAGGGAGAGGGAGAGGGGGAGGGGGAGGGAGAGGGAGAGGAGGAGAGGGAGGGGGAGGGGAAGAGGGAGAGAGAACAACTTGGTGGGAAAGACTATCAGGACTATTAGCCAGAAACCATTTAAACTGACCTGTCATTTTATAAATTATTTGCCAGGTCGCCTTTATTGATTAAGCATATATGTGAGATGTAGATGCTACTCCAAATATGCCCACAGAAGAGAGGAAGAAGGCAGGCTTGCGAATGGTGCCTTGCTGCTGGCTGTTGCCCTCCTTCTCCCTGTTGCATCCCCATACCTCAGGACTTCTTCCCATCCCTCTGCACTGCTTCCTTCTCTCAGGCATGGACCCTAGGTTAAGCTCCATCTTGTGTCCATTCTCCGCCATCTACTTGATGCAGGCATTGTGCTCCCTTCACTGCCTCCTGACAGCTGCAGTTTTACTCATCAGAATCTCTCTGGACCATGGTCTCCACCTTAATCCTGGAGTGGCCTTACCCTTTCCATCCACCTTTTACCAAGGCACAGCATGTCAGTGGGGGCTTTACGTAGAGGTGGTCATCAGCAACAGATGGAGGCATGTAAGTATTGCTGCCTAACAGCTTGCAGATTCCAGATCGACCCAGGCCCCAACATGTTCATGAGCAGAGCATTTAAAACTTGGCATCACACGGTCCCTTGGACATGCTCTGTTGCTGTCGCTCAGCCTTGGGCCTTTGTAGGAGGGGGAGGGAATAGGATCAAGGAACAGTTTACATTTTTGTATAAAGTCAGGATGGATTTATCTAGCAACACAGATTTTAGATTTTTTTTTTTTACCTTGTGAGTTTTACACTAACAAGCTGATGTAACTGAGCAAATCAAGAAAATACATAAAAAGTCCCAAGACAACAAAAAGTCAAATCTTGGAAGTAAAGGCTCAAATCACCATTAAAATCCCCTCCATGGTTCTAATGTTGAGGCTCAGAGTGACTGTCATATTTTGAAGGTGTTCAGGGCTTAATGTTCTGGGGCCTGTAGATAAATTCCATATTTAATCTCTCTTCTTTTACATTTCCATATTTTTTACAGCTGTTGCGAGCATGAATATTCTCTATAAAAGCAGAGTCATTCCAAGAATATCATAAAGACTGTCTACTTCACCTTTTATTGGGTTGTTTTGTTATGCTAGGTAAAAATGCACTTGTATATTTCTCATTTTTACCAGAGCAATGAGTGGGAGCATATCAAAATGTCAAGGCATTTTTCCAAATGATTTTTTTTTTTTGCCTTTCACCATCTTCAAAGACGAGAATACTAAATTCTCAGTATCTTAACCATGTTACTTCTCAAATAATACTTTTTTTTTCAAAAGTAACACTAATGAAAACATTCGGCACTAGGCTTATACAGCAGCCAATATCCAGTCTTCACAGCTCTCAAGGTAAGTTATATAAATAATGCTAAATAGCCAGCCGGACCATGCCATTCATTTTTATATCCCCCTTGCACATGTTAAATGATTACTTCATAAATGGCTATGTGTTAGTTGTGTTCCCGGCGTGCCTCATTGCCTCCGGCACAAGACCTCCACATACCTATGTTAAAGCTGCATGAGACCGAATGGGAAAATGGGTGTTTAGTTTGCAGAGAGGGGAGGAGGTTATCCATAGGAACTCAGAATACCAAGTCTGTGGTTTATTGGGTGATGCATTGATCCTCCCTGTACATGACAACCATGGCCAGGAAACCCTACATTGTGCTTGAGATGAGCCTCCTTTATGCCCAGGCTGGAGAAAGCCTGTCCCTAAGGGATGCATCTGGGACTTCTCTAAGGAGCCCAGTGCTTTCTGACTCTACGTTTTCCTTCTGGTTACGGGTACTGCCAATGCTAGCGTGGTTGGTGGGGTGGTTGAGAGACCTGTCGATGTGGTTGATCTACTGGCACGTATTCTTTTCTTAGATACTAAATTCCGTGACTTGAGAAGTAGCATGGTTAAGACACTGGTACAGTCTCTTAGCAGAGACACCTAGACCACCATCCTAGACAGCCAGCCAGAGAGCTATGAATCTCCTAGAAGTAAAACGATTGTTGGAAATCCCAAGGACTCAGAGAACCCCATTTCCCTCTAAGTCCACACGATGTACATGGTAACAATTTTGGAGTTTTAGTTTCTTTGAAAAAAAAAATATCATAGGAATATGCTTTTGTTTTAATCCCAGGTGTAGGAAATGGGGTAGGTTGTTGGTTGGTTGCTGTTCGTTGTTGTTGGTTGTGGCTTGTTAAATAGTTGTGTGCAAAGGTCAAAGTTGACCCAAAGAACTTGCTTCTTGTTGTGCTTGTCTCCCACTCGATTGCGGCCTGTTGGTGGATCCGTTTAATTCAAGAAAATGGAGACCGAACAGCCAGAAGAAACCTTCCCAACACTGAAACCAATGGTCAATTTGATAAATGCCCTGCAGAAGATATGTAAGAGGAACAAGCCTTTAAAAGATCCAGAAATGCTGATGAGATGGTTGAATTGCACATTTTGCTTCAGAGCAAGAATGCTGGGGCAGTGATTAGAGAAGGAGGCAAGAATATAAAGGCTCTCCGTACAGACGCCAGCACCAGTGTTTCAGTCCCAGACAGCAGTGGCCCCGAGCGCATACTGAGTATCAGTGCTGATGTTGAGATGATTGGAGAAATTCTCAAGAAAATCATCCCTACCTTGGAAGAGGGCCTGCAGTTACCATCACCCATCGACTGCAACCAGCCAGCTCCCGCTGGAATCAGATGCTATGGAATGCTTAAATTACCAACATTATAAAGGAAGTGGCTTTGACTATTGATTCATCAGAGTCTGGCAGGAGGCATTATTGGTGTTAAAGGTGCTAAAATCAAAGAACTTTGAGAAAACATTCAGACAACAATCAAGATTTGCCAGGAGTGCTGCCCTCATTCTACTGACAGAGTTGTTCTTATTGGAGAAAAACCTGATAGGGTTGTAGAATGCTCCAAGATCATCCTTGACCTTACATCTGAGTCTCCCATCAAAGGACACGCACAACCTTATGATCCCAACTTTTATGATGAAACTTATGATTATTATGGGTTTTCAATGATGTTTGATGACTGCTGGGGACAGCCTGTGGGATTCCCTATGCGGTGAAGAGGTGTGAAGAGGTGGTTTTGACAGAATGCTTCCTGATCAGGGTGAGCCTCCCATGCCTCCTCCTAGAAAAGATTATAATATGAGCCCTCTTTGAGGATCTCCTCCATCTCCTCCTGGCTGGGGTGGCAGCAGGGCCCGGAATCTTCCTCTTCCTCCTCCACCACCACCCAGAGGGGGAGATCTAATGGCTTACAACAGAAGAGGAAGGCCTGGAGATCACTATGATGGCATGGTTGGGTTCAGTGCTGATGAAACTTGCAACTCTGCAATTGAGACATGGAGCCCATCAGAATGGCAAATGGCTTATGAACCATAAGGTGGTTCTAGATATGATTATGCTTATGCAGGGAGTCATGGCTCATACAGTGATCTTGGCAGATCTATTATCACGATGTAAGTAACTATTCCCAAAGATTTGGCTGGATCTGTTGTTGGTAAAGGTGGTCAGCGGATTAAACAAATTTGTCAGGAGTCTGGAGCATCAATCAAAATTGATGAACCTTTAGTAGGATCTGAAGATCGGATCATTACCATTACAGGAACACAGGACCAGATACAGAATGCACAGTATTTGCTGCAGAACAGGGTAAAGCAGTATTCTGGAAAGTTTTTCTTAGACTAGTGAAGAACTGAAGGAGCCCTGCATCCTTTTTTAAATTTCTTCCTTCCTTCCTTTCTTTCTTTCTTTCTTTCTTTCTTTCTTTCTTTCTTTCTTTCTTTCTTTCTTTTTTTCTTTCTTTCTTTCTTAAATCTGCTTCTGTTTAAAAAGCCAACATTCCTCGGCTTCCTAGGTGTTCTGCATCTGAGGTGTAGTGAAGTCTTTGCTGTTCACCAGATGCAATGTTTTAGTTCCTTACAAACAGGGTTGGGGGGAGGGCATGCAAAAACTAACATTGACATTTTGAAACAGCAGCAGAGTGAGGGACTTTTTTGTTGTTGTTGTAGTTCATTGTTGGTGATTTTAAAAAATCCCCCCTCCCCTGTCTAATTATTGTGAACACCTTGCTTTGTGGTCACTGTAACATTGGGAGTGGGCTTGGGGAGGGGGACAGGGAGGAAAGTCATAGTCCACATGTCCCTGGCATTTGTTCAGAGCAGTGTGCAGAATGGAATGCTCTTTTGTAAGAAACAATTTATGGTTTTAAAAATAAATTTAGTGAACCTAAAAAAAGAAAAAAGAACTTGATGCCCTTAATCAGCAGGAAGTCGTCTTACAATAATGTCTCCCCTCTTCCTTTCTATCCCTTTTTCTCTCTGATCTAGTGTTAGGGGGTTGAAAGAGTGCAGAAGGGTGGGAGAAAGAACTCACAAAGCAACCAAAGAGCAGCTACAGATGTAGGCTGGTGCCCTTTGAGACACACAGGGAAGGAAGTAAGCTGTTCATGATAAGGACATAATTCTCAAATCAAACTGCATTCTCTGAGTGCCAAGGAATGGTGTAGTCTTGCAGTGCTTCAAGGATATTATTTATGATCTTTACACTGACAAGAAGTTGGCAATGAAATTTGATTTACTGGTTGAAAAATTGGAGACTCCAAAAACATAAACATAACTTTTTTCCTCTCTTTTCTTCCATGCTTGAAACAAACTCAGAGCTCTGTGCATGCTGGGCAAGCACTTCACCACTGAGCTATGCTCCTGGCCTCATGCTGTCTTTCTTAAAGCCACAGGAATACTAATTGTGGAGATGGGACCAGACTTCATAGTTTCTAGTTTCTAGCCATATATTCTTATCTTTGACCTGTCACAACGTTATTTATATTAATAAAATGTGTGATGTGATATTTATTGAACCAGACATAATTTGCTCCCACAACTCCATTTTTGCCTCAAAATGGGCCTATAAAGTAAAAGATGTATGTATTACATTCTATGAAAGAAGAAGCTGAAGAGCAAAGTCTACTCTGAACAACTCAGCAGGGCATTGTAGGACATTCCAAGGCAAAAACAAGACACGACAGTGGCTCTGGAGAAATGTATAATCAAATGGGGACCAGAAATTCTGCAGTCATTAACTTGGGCTGGAATGATAGCTGAAGAACATGTTCTGAAAGTGTGGTGCTTAACAGGATAGGCAGTAAATATCTAATGTCCACAGGTCTGAAGGTGGCGACTGCTTTGTATTGGGTAGCTATTTCTTTCAAATCGAAAAATCTCAAGGAGGAGGGAGGCTCCTAAGATTCAAGAACCTAAGGGAGCTCACAAAGTTCAATAGGTACAGGAAGTTACAAGACTCCTGAGGCCCATCTCTGAAGCCTGGAGAGGAGATGGAGTCGGGCAGTGTGTAAGCTGTGCAGGGAAGTACACTGTTGGAGCTTTGGGGAATTATCATCCAATGTGGTATGGGCTGCTGTGTGGAAACAGCTCTCCATGAGTCACCTGGATTCCTGTAAACAGATTCTACCCATGCTCCTGTAGGTAACTTCCATACACACACTCGACTTGACTGAGATGGAAGTGTTTCTTTGGCCAGTTGTTTGTGCCCCATCTAGGATGACTAGATGCCTGTATATATGTCTCTCCAAGAAAACTTATGCATGAATTCCCCCGCTGCAGAGTTCTTTTGGATGGGCTGGGATAAATACAGGGTGCTTGCATTAGGTAAAAGATGGTGTTTCATCCCTTTCTGCAATTCCAAATTCTAGTGGCTAAACACTGTTCCTCAGACAGTCCTAGGAATGATGTTTCAGAGCTCTGGATTCTCTGAGTTCCCACTTTTCTTGACCAAATGTCCTCTGTTTGATTTCCAGTAGGAAGATGGGGGGACATGGAATTGGACAATTCTTTTCTGAGGCCTCTGATTCAGAAGTCCACTCCTTAAGTGGTGCAAATATAACAGGAAAAATTGATTCTAAGCTTCTGATTAAAAAGGGTGGATGATATTCTCCAGATCCATCCATTTCTCTCAGAATTGCATAAATTAATTGTTTTTAATCGAGAGTAGTACTTCACTGTGTAAATGTACCACATTTTCTGTATCTGTTCCTCTGTTGAGGGACATCTGGGTTCTTTCCAGCTTCTGGTTATTATAAATAAGGCTGCTATGAACATAGTGGAGCATGTATCCTTATTACATGTTGGAGCGTCTTCTGGGTATATGCCAGGAATGGTATATCTGGGTCCTCAGGTAGTACTATGTCCAATTTCCTGGGGAACCACCAAATTCATTTCCAGAGTGGTTGTACCAGCTTGCAATCCCACCAGCAATGAAGGAGTGCTCCTCTTTCTCCACAACCTTGCCAGCATCTGCTGTCACCTGAGTTTTTTTATCTTAGCCAATCTGACTGGTGTAAGGTGGAATCTCAGGGTTGTTTTGATTTGCATTTCCCTGATGACTAAGGATGTTGAACATTTCTTTAGGTGCTTCTCAGCCATTCCGTATTCCTCAGTTGAGAATTCTTTGTGTAACTCTGTACCTCATTTTTTAATAGGAGTATTTGGTTTCTGGAGTCTAACTTCTTGAGTTCTTAACAAACTAGTTCTCTCAGAGCTCCCAGGGACCACCAACCAAAGAGTACACATGGTGGGACTCATGGCTCTAGCTGCATATGCAGCAGAGGATGGCCTAATTGATCATCAATGGGAGGAGAGGCCCTTGGTCCTGTGAAGGTTCTATGCCCCAGTGTAGGGGAATGCCAGGCCCAGGAAGCAGGAGGTGGGTTTTTTTTCCCCCTGGAGGGGAAAGCAAGAAAGGGGATATCATTCGAAATGTAAATAAAGAAAATATCTAATAAAAAAGGTGTGGATGGGCATCTATTACCAGCCTCATATTTTCCCCCTCAACAAGAAAAGCCTTAGAAGTTCTAGAGTTGGGAGAAGCAGGAAGTCCATTAGATAACTGGACTCAGACTTGTTCAAAGGTTCCTGCCAGCAAGTATCTGACTTAAGTGCTTAACTCTGAATTCAGAGTTCATACCCAATTGTGTCTTTCCAGTTGTCTGTAGAATTTTCTAACATCTAAGAATAGAGTATTGTAATTACTAGTTTTTTTAGACCTGGACTTGGCCTGAACTTAACACTTGACTCTTGGTGAGCCTTCAGTTTATATTTGTTGAGAATTATTGTTGTTAATAGAATATGTGGTTTTTTTTAAAGGATTTAATTTATTGATTTTTTTTAGACAGCAGTTTTAGATTCATAGCAAAATTAATAAGAAGGTGCAGCATTGCCCACATATCCTCTGCTGCCACACCCACTCTTCACTATCATCAGCATCCTCTACCAGAATGAAACGTCTATTACTGTTACTGTCACTGAGCCTATCTGGACACATTACCATTTGTCAGCGTCCACAGCTTGTTAGGGTTGGCTCCTGTTGTCAGGCATGCGATGAACATGGATAGGTTTACTTTTTTTTTTCAATTTACTAAAGTTCTATTTTGTTTTTTTTTTTTTTAAATTGAAAATAGATTTTAATACAATCTATTCTGATAATGGTTTCCACTTTCCCAACTCCTTCCGGACCCTTCCTACTTCCCTATCTACCCAAATTCATACCCATTCTTTCTCTTTCTCATTAGGATACAAAAAGACATCGATGATGATGATGATGATGATGATGATGATGATGATGATGATGATGA
>JADRCD010177664.1:0-10856 GCA_019843815.1 Montemys delectorum
CGGCGTCCGGGCGCTCGGAGGAGAACTTAAGGCAGGACGGAGAAAGGAGGCGAGGCTGGAAAGGAAGTCCAGCGGACGGGGAAAGCCATCTTGAGGGGCGAGAGGAAGGTGAAAGGGAAAGCGCCCAGGCGAGTGAACTTTCTCAGAGCCGACTTTGCGGTGAGAAAGGGGGTGGAGGACTTCGACACGGCTTCATCTGCTTTGGCTGGAATTAATAGTTAACGTTAGGATTTACTGTTGAGTGCTGGGTGGGTCTTAGGTGACCTGTTCTCGCCGAGGTAGGGAGACTGAGCTCTGCAGGTTCGGGATCCTGATCCAGGTGCAGAGTCGGGCCCCCGGGCCGAGGTGGCAGCAGCCTGTTTGGCCCCTCTGTTCTTTGGAGTGGGAAATGATCAGAGTTAAGTCTCTGCTGGAGTCGGAGGACAACTCTGCCGCGTTCCGAGTGTATCTTGGTGGTACTTTTCTGGCTGGGGAAGGATCTGACGTCTCCTTCCCCCCGCTTCTTCCTCTCCCTCCCCTGCCAGAGATCTCCTTTGTTTATTCGTGGTTGGCTTGTAGGTGACTCTAGTGTTCTGGCGGAAATCTTGAGAGGTGGAAATATAGTCTTGCTCCCCCCGCCCCCATCGTTTGCCTTGAAAATAAGATACAGTGTATATTCTTATGGATTGCCTTTTTATGTTGTTTTTTTCAAGGCGTCTTAAGTACTTTACTGGGTAAGTTTTTTTTTTCTTCCACTCTACCATTGGTTTACCTGGTAAAAACCGTCTGTTTTGATGTTTGTATTTTAGTTAAGCTCATGATACCTTTGATTACACTCTTTTCCATATGAGCATTTAAAAACTTTTCCTTAGCTGGATATGAAGTTCTTGGTAAGAGGAATTAGAGCTTCATTAAACATAATAACCCTTATCCTCAGTTTGACGAAGTTACCAAGTAGCATTTTTCACTCCTTGTGTGTATGTATATGTTACTTTATTTTAGTAATCTATATAAATAGTGCTACACAGTAGCAATTAGTCTCGAAAAGTTTGTTGCCCTCCTGTCAAAACAGCACTAGCAGTGGCAGGCAACATTCTAGCAAGCAAGAATGTACTTAATAGATACCTAGTTCTTGTAAGTGAAAGGCTTCCGGGGCTTCCTAGCCACCTCTAGTCTAATGGTCTAGGACTATTTCTGTGAGTTCTAAGTCAGGCTTACATCTTTTCCTGCAGCAGATATTCTTAACTGCTAATATATTTTCCCCAGGTGACACAGAGAGGGCCCCAGGAAACCCGTGAATGTTGAAGAAAATTCATCTTTGAAATTTTGATATTCGAGGAAATCAGCATTTATACTCATCTTTTATTAATCCGAGGAGATTTGTGTTTTATTTAAAACTTCTTGATATTTACAATGAATGGACACAGTGATGAAGAAAGTGTTAGAAATGGCAGCGGAGAATCAAGGTAAGCAAGCACTTTACACCAGCTGGTTACCTGAGACCTGAAACTAAGTGTTTTTATCAAATTGTCTTAGTTTGGCAAAGGTTAAAAAGATCCTAGTAGCAGTTTTGTTAACATTGCATATTTTGTGTGTGTGTGTGTGTGTGTGTGTGTGTGTATAAGAAAAGATAGCAAGATAGGAGGGAACAAGTATAGAAGACTTTGATCTATTTAAATCTATTGGAGGTTTATATTTTGAATTAATTGAAGATAAAACAGTAAAGAGACATTAAAATTGATTTGGCCATTAATGAACTGTCTGAATAAATGCAGGAAGAATTTCTGCACTCTTCTTTCTGCAGTTTTCTGTCCTACACCTATGTTGTTTAGTTAGCTACTAGCCACATGCAACAGTTTAGATTACAAAACATTCAAAATTCTGTAAGTTACACCAGATATTTCAAATAGTATGTAAATGACATATGACACATGTCCAATATATTGGACAGCACTAATGGGAACTATTTCTACCGCTGTAGAAAACTTTAGATAAAATGGATGTGAATTCAGTCTATGTTTATTTTTATATTGGAGCTTTAGAGTTCTTACTTGGACCATATTGTTTCTTAGAAACAAAATTTATGGAAATAAAATGTTGAGCCATTTTATGTGTAAGACAGTCTTTTTGGTCTTTTTTTTTCTTCAAGGCAGGATCTGTGGTTAAGCTCCAGCTGCCCTCCACAAGAATTCTCACCCCATGCCAAATGGAGCACTGAGGTTATAGGCATTTATCAATCACTGCCTGGCCCAACGCTATTAAATTCTTTTATTTTTTAATAGGCTCCTCATTACTGTTACAGTTCATTATTTATATGTACTTACACACAGAAATCAGTAAAGTAGGTGTTGGAGTCTGACTGGACAGTTAATCTTGACTCTATCAGGTACTATGAATTGAGGTAAACTATTCTGTTGTTCTGATGTTTGGTCTTGCAAAATGGGAAGTACACTATTACTTACAAAAAAAAAAAACCATGTGAGATGCTGGTATGTCAGGGCTTAAAATGGTTTCTGGGACAATAGACATTGATGTTTTGTGCCATGTAGGTGCTGGGATAGTTTACAAAAACAGAATAATGACAACATAGAGAATAGAACACTTTAGTTACGTATGTATTTTAGTTATTATGTATGGATCTAGAAGTTAAAAACGTAGGTTGAGCCTGGGAGTGGTGGTGCACACTTTTAATCCTGAATTTGGGAGGCAGGTGGGTCTCTCTGAGCTGGAGGCCATCCTGGTCTACATAAGAATTTCGGGCCGAGGTGGTGGTGCATGCCTTTAATCCTAGCACTTGGAAGGCAGAGGCAGGCGGATTTCTGGTCTACAAAGTGAGTTTCAGGACAGCCAGGGCTATACAGAGAAATCCTGTCTCGAAAAACCAAAAAAAGAAAAAAAAAAAAAAAGAAACGGGCTGGAGAGATGGCTCAGCAGTTAAGAGCACTGACCGCTCTTCCGAAGGTCCTGAGTTCAAATCCCAGCAACCATATGGTGGCTCACAACCACCTGTAATGAGATCTGGTGTGTCTGAAGACATCTACAGTGTACTTAGATATAATAATAAATAAATCTTAAAAAAAAAAAGAAAGAATTTCAGGATAGTCAGTGCTATCCTGCCTCAAAAAAATAAGGGGCAGAGTTTGTACAGGCACATATGGTAGAGTTTATAGAATCAATGGAGTTGAAGTTAGAGGATTTTTGTTTGTGTGTTGGGGGGTAGGGGGGAGAGAGAGAACGAGGGAGAGGGAGAGGGAGGGGTTTTATTTTGAGGCAGAATTTCATGATGTAGCCCTAGCTCACCTAATTTGATACCGGACTAGCTGTCAATTCACTGAGACCCACTTGCGTGGGCCTCCCGAGTGCTGGTCCGCTTGAGAGGATGTTTAGACTTCAGTTTTGACTCCTATCCTAGATACATTGTAGTCAGTGACTAGAGTTCCGTGTTTGAGGATTCATTCATTAGGAGTAAAGAATGGCCAGTAGGTAAGTAGTCACAGCTAAGCAGAGGACCCAGGGCTCCCACGGGATAGGAAGTGAGATTCTTGACCAAGTCAGGGTTACCTGCTTGGCACATTCTCAAAACTTAATCTATTTCGGGGTTTGCTGCCATATCTAAAGCTAGGAGGAGAAATAAAACTAATTTGATAATGAACTGGAGGGGGGGTGCTTTGAAATTAGTAAGATTTCTTTTCCCACTTGGCATAGTTAGAATATTATTCCTATAACCCCAGGAAGGGAGTCAGGTAAGAGGGTCAGACGACTGAAGTATATTTATATTCTTCCCCAGTTTACCCTCATTTTAAGTGCTGCTGCAGCGTATCTCTGTGATACTTGGAGTCGGTAATTCTGCCCCCAGACTCTGATGCTTCTGAGTGTCACTGTTGAGGGATCTGACTACATGTGCTTTGGAATTTATGGGTTTCTGCTTTTTCTTTACCTTCACCTTCTTGCTGGTTTGCTGTCTTTTATTTTCTCTTCACCCTTTGTCACTGATACTCCTAGCCTTTCTCCAAAATGCTTTTGTTGTAAGGTTGTGCAAAGGAAAGGAATTGTGTCCAGTTAACTGAGGAGGTAAACCTATAGATAGGATTTCTTACCAAAACACGAAAAGGCATCACAACTGAAACCATTAGTAACGGACAAATGAGAAAAACAGTCCACCTTTGAAGTTAGTATACTTTGTAAATAGTTAAGCAAATTTGACTGTGTTGGCCAAGAAATGTAAACTGTGTTTTGCTACAGAATTTCGTTTTTATTTTGTGGAAGCTTCTGAAATGAGGTTACCATTTGTTATTTTTGGGTTGGGTTTAGCTTTTTACAGAAAAAGAAGTGTGGAGGCAGAGGGGTTGATTCCTTCTGTATAACGCAGTCTCTATAGATGAAAAGAATTCTTGAGGAATGGAATCTTCGGCTGCGTTATAGCTGATAGTTTTGAAACCTTGCTTAAAACAGTAGGTTAGGACTAAGATGGGGAAGTGGACACAGGCTCCTAACCAAGAAGCTATTTGCTATTTGGTGGCAAAGGAACAATTAGTTGTTTTCAGTGGATTCTTACTTGGTATTAACTGTATTCTGGGTGGGCCTCATGCCCAGGAATAGTTGGCCAACACAAAACTAACTCAGTGGTAGTTTTGTAGATTTTTTTTTCCATTTTGCTTTGTTTGGGCATTTTTTTGTGTACTGGCCTTCAGCTGGATTTGTGTTTTAGGGGGACTTTTTCCTTCCTCCCTCCCTCCCTCCCTCCATCCCTCCCTCTCTCTCCATCCATCAATCCCTCCCTCCCTCCCTCTCTCTCCATCCATCCCTCCCTCCCTCCCTCCCTCCCTCCCTTCCTTCCTTCCTTCTTTCTTTCTCCCCCCCCCCGCCCCCTCCATCTTTCCCTTCCTGAGAGAGGGCATGGAGTTGGGTAAGCGGGAAAGATCTGGGAGGAGTTAGTAGAAGGAAAGGTTGTATCAGATAGGTTGTATGAAGATGATGTTTCTATGGCCCATGTCTTATGATCCTAGCACTCAGGAGGCAGTGGCGGAGCTCTGGATTCAAGGCCAGACTGGCCTACCTATATAGGGAGTCTCAGGCCAGCTGGGTTAAAAAAAAAACAAAAAACCAGTAAGTAAAATAAATTAAAATAAAGAATAAAAGCAAAATAATGTGTTTGTGTTTGTAGAGTAAGTCTTTAGTTTTTAAGCGCAGGCCAGGCCATACCTGTATGTGGTTCAGTTGAACAAAGAGTTGTTTTGTGACTGAAGCCAAGCTCTCTGACCACAGTGCTGGGAGGGTCCCAGCTATCAAGCCCACCTGTGGACTTGGCTGTGGGCAGGTTCTTCAAACCCTGCTTAAACATTTTAAAAGATTTCATTCACTCATTCTCTTCCTATTCCCGATCATGAAGCCCAAGGGCTCACATGTTGGACAGTTCTACCCCTGAGCTACATCTGTACCCCACAGATTTTCATCCTAACAGTACTTTGAAGAATGATTTAGCCCAGCAATGGATTTAAGGGCAAATATTTGAAACGTGATCATATTTTGCTTATTTTTTTTTTGATAATTGATAGATGCTTGTTAGGTTCAATTTTTAGCAACTTTGTCATGGAAGGCTTATAAGTGTGATACTTTTGTCTTTAAATCAGCTGCAGGTAAAATTAAGTTGGTAGGATTATATAAGTGTGCATATATCTTATACACATAAAAATTGTTTTTTTGTTTTTTGTTTTTTTTGGGAGGCAGTGCCTCAGGTGGTAAGAGGCAGAGGCAGGTAGATCCCTGAGTTCAAGACCTGTCTGTCTACAGAGCAAGTTCCATTATAGTCAGGTCTACACAGGGAAACCCTGTTTCAAAAACAACAACACAAAACAAAAACTTGGTTTATCTTTTATATTTAGATTTGAATATTTTTTATAAGACATTGTAAAAATGGTGTTTCTTGCTCTTTGTTTTACAAACACTTTTTTAAAAGTCAGTCGAAGCTGGGCAGTGGTGGTGCATGCCTTTAATCCCAGCACTTGGGAGGCAGAGGCAGGCAGATTTCTGAGATCCAGGCCAGCCTGGTCTACAGAGTGAGTTCCAGGACAGCCAGGGCTACACAGAGATACCCTGTCTAAGTCAGTTGAGAAAGTTTGTTTACTAGTGACAGGAAGACAGAAAACTAGGAAATGATGAAGATGGGGTGGCCAGAGGTGACCTAGTTCAGAAATCAGGCTGTAACAGGTTCTAGTGATATCATTTGTTAGGTGTAAGAGAGAAATGCTTGCATTTATTTAATTTCTCTTAGTCCACATTTTGTTCAGTTGTACTTTCTTTGTCTTTATTTTTTTTTCTCACATCCTCTATATGCTTTTGAAGCTAAGATTTCTATTTGGAAAACTCAGTATGCTGCATATCAGCATCGTTAGCAATTGGCTATTATTCTCTGAGTAGAATTAACCAAGTTTTAATTTTCATAGAGTTTCCTGAGAGTGTGGTAGGTATAGGTTACTATAATTAGTGTTACTTTTAGTTGGTGAGTTTAAGAGAATTATGTGATTTTCTAGTGTAGTACTGTCTTTACCTATAAAGGTAAGATAATGTACTGGCAGTGGTGACAGCAAGTTGTCTGTTTATGTGCTTAACTGGATCATACCTACTGTAGTGTTCTCTCTCTCTCTCTCTCTCTCTCTCTCTCTCTCTCTCTCTATATATATATATATATATATATATCTCTTGTTTGTTTTTTTGAGACAGGGTTACTCTGTGTAGCCCTGGCTGTCCTTGAACTTACTCTGTAGACCAGGCTGGCCTGGATCTCAGAAATCTGCCTGCCTCTGCCTCCCAAGTGCTGGGATTAAAGGCGTGCACCGCCACTGCCTGGCTTTGTAGTTCTGTATTTAAAAAAACGTGTTTCATCTGTAAAGAGTTGTTTGAAAGATTATTTTTTTCTTTAAATTTTTTATTTTTTAATTTATTTGCTGTATGTGACAAGATCCCATTGTAGCCCAGGCTGGTTTGAACTTGCTATGTCCTAAGGCTGGCTTGGAGCTCTTGGGAGCTCTGTCTTCCAAGTGCTGAGATTTGGAAGGAGTGCTGGGATTGAAGGTATGTCACTGTGCTTGGATGTAGCTGGCAGAGAAGTGTTAGAGCTCAGGTGTGGTTCATTCTTCTGAGCCTGTTGGGAATGTAGAACGGTTTCACACTAGAGTCTTCGTATTGTACCAGATTCCTAAAGTGATTTGTATATGTGTTAAATTCATAGTGTAAATGCATAAAATAAAATGAACCTGTCTACCTAACTAATTTAGTCACTTATTCCTACAATTGTTGTTACTGGTGTTTTACTTAAATAAGATTCTATTTTCTGTGATTCCTGAGGAGTATTGTCATGAGCCATGCCAGAGTGAGGCTAGGTAAATTTTATTTTGCAAGAAACACATACAGTGGCAAAGTATAATTGTTGATTTTCTGACTGAACCAAGCAAGGTGCACGCAGGGCACTGTGTGTCACTGGAAATTTCAAAACGCGTTCCTACAAAACTCCATTGCTATCCACAGTGTTACAATTTTGCTTTCTGGGTAGGAAAACTGGTTTATAGACAGTTTGAAAATTTTATTTTTGTGTGTATATGTTTCAGTCATGCCACATTCGTGTGCATGACTGAAAAGGCCATAATCAGGGTGTTGGATCCTGTGGCGCTGGAGTTACAGACAGTTGTATGTAGCATAATATGGTGCTAGGAACTGAACTTGGGTCCTCTGCAAGAGCAGGAAGTCCTTTTAGCCACTTAACCATCTCTCTTAGCTCCCGTAACAGTTTTAAAACTCATTGTTGTAAAGTTATTATATGAAGCCTGAGAGCTAACCACATGTTAAATTGCTTGCTTGGTATACAACATTCAGATTTGAGTTTGGATTCTAGACCTTTCGTAGGGGCATTCAGTTGCAATCCCAACATTGGGAGCTGGAGACATTGGGCCCCAGAGATCTGCCTAGTCTAGTGCATGTGTTCCAGGTTCAGTGAGAGGTCTGGACTCAAAAAATAGGGTGCAGGACTGGGAAGCTGGCTGAGCAGCTGCAGGGACTAACCTGATATCAAACTTTGGTTTTAATTGAGGTCCTCTCAGCAGATAAAGCAAATGGAACTAGGAAATATATGTGTGCAAAAACTGTCCATAAACTTCCCTGTAGACCAGGCTAGCCTAGAACTTAGAGATCATTGTAACTGCTTCCTGAGTGCTGGGATTAAAGGTGTGGGCCACCGCCACCCCGCTCCACAGGGTTCATAACGCCGCTCTTGTGCTCTTATAACTTCTACATCCAACAGTGGGAAAGCTGGCTCAGGTTATCCATGCACTCACATATACTACACCTAGAATATATGAAGAAGTAGGTTCAGAATGTTTAGGCTTTAATCCCAGGAAAAAGCAATCTGCCAGCTTGAATGCAGTGTACCCGTGCTAAACGTTTAGCCGTGTAGCGCCGCTCCACCCAGGGTTTTGTAAAGTTGCTAATCACTTCACTTTCCCCTTGAGGGTTCTCAAGTCTGTAATAAAGTTAGGTGCGTTTGTTAGGCACGTTACATGTGAGATCTAGCATACTTGTTAACTTAAAAAATGTGCGTTACAGTTCTGAGTTTTGACAAATTTAAAGAACCAAAAACTGTACAGAAGAATTGGCTTACCTTGAAAGTTTTCTTATGTATCTTAGATTTCCTGGATCATCATTTCCATTTTAATAGGGTTTCAGAATAGTTGTATCATGTCAAAATTCATACATATATAAAGCTATTCACATGGAGTTGCAACATGCTCTAAAATAATGAATTTCAGAAAGATTATTCTAATTTAGAGGTAACAACAGATTGGTACACACACACACACACACACACACACACACACGCACACACACACTCTTAGTTAGGCAGGTGCTTATGGGCCATATAGTTGCTCAGGGGAGGTAACAAAAGGCAGTTTGGTAAGTGCTAGAACCATGCAGTGAGCTATATGGAAGATTCCCACAGAACTTTTACAATCTGGGTGAAAATTGATAAAGTTTTCAAAGAAAGAACAAATGATACTTTACTAGGAAATAAGTTTTTATAAATATATATCCCAGTAAAGAAGAGCTGTTCTCTCTAATAAAGAGAAATATTGGACATTCTAGTTTTACAGTCTTTAACCTGAGATTGATTCCTCATTTTGCGATTGATTGGTAGTTATGCTGAAGTTTTTGTGTGGTTTAATTGGAATTGGGGAATGAACCTCAAAAAAAAAAAAAAAAAAAAAAGGGCAGCGTAGATGATGGGAAGGTAAACAGAAAAGGAACACACAGGGCTCCTCAGATAGATCCACAGAAAGGGAAAGATACATGCACACACAGGGCTCCTCAGATCCACACAAGAGGAAAGGCAGTGTACACACATGCTCCTCAGACTCACTAGTTTTAAGGGAGACAATACTGCACTGGAACTTCCTGTACTTAGTGACTAAGTAAGAACTGCTCTTCATAATTGAAGCTGTGTGTTAGCTGCCACTGGTCATGAGGTGTGACTGCTTAGTCAAAAGCTAACATTTAACTACATGCTAAGACACAAAAATGTTTCTTTGGTGTGGGCAGATTAGGTAAGATTTAAGTTGCTGTTGGAATGAAATAACAGAAAGGTTAAAAGACATTCCTGGTAGTCAGTGTCTACACTCTTTCTCAAAGCTGTAGCACAGGAGAAAACCTTTGGGGCTCTCATTTAGTGACCCCAGCTGCTGCCTCAGCCACATTGCCCCTTTCAGAAACAGTTTTCACTGGAATGGAATGAAGGTTTTTGTTTGTTTGTTTGTTTGTTTTTTTTAAAAATTTCAGTTTTTTCTTAAAGAGGTATCATTAGAACCTCAGTAATCTTAAATTTTTGTATATATTAAAAATACTGTGTTGCTGTACAAATGTATATGAGGTATATTTTGACAGGTTTTGTAAAAAGGCAGAATAGCTGGGGATTGGTGTAGTCCTTTTCTAGCTTGTGCAAGAACCAGGCTCAGGTATACAAGAAAGGGGATTGTTAGTAGGTGACAGTGCTGACAGTGCTCCCAGAAGTTCAATGGAGCCATGAGAGCAGTGGTGAACTGGGCAGCGTGGCCTTCATCTCCTTTCCTCACTGTTATAATGCTGCTGGAGTCTTGGTGTTAGGTAGAGGATGATTATCAGCCTCTGATGAAACATCCAGAGTAGTTCTGCTTTTTAAGGATGGATTTGTATTAATCTTATGAGTGCTTTGCCTGCATGCACCTAAGTGGCCTGTGTGTATGGCTAGTCACGATGGAGGCCTGCATAGGGGGCTAGATCTAGATCCCCTGGAATTGGACTTAGAGTTGGTTGTGAGCTGCCATGTGTGAGCTGAGACCCAAATCTCGGTCCTGCAAAAGCAGTGGGTGTTCTTAACTTCCCAGCCATCTCTAGCCCCTAGAGTACTTTTTTTCTCCCTCACAATTATAAATAAGTGAATCCTGAAATACATTAATAAGAGGAAGTGACTTGAATATGTATTAAATACCAGTTGTGTAAGTGGGTGCTCACACTGTAAATAACTTTGAATCCTAGCTTTAGCATGTACTATGCCAAGGGTTGACTGGATGCAGGGTCGTTTAGGCGTACATTGTCCTGATTATAACTAACCCAAGGTGCACTGCACTGGCTATACTGTTGTTCAGTAAGTGGCTCACAGTTAGATGCAGGCTGTGCTTATATTTGGCTCTATACGTGCTGATGAAATACCTACCAAACTATAAATAATTTTGTTTAAAACTATACAGTATAGGGATCTGCTTTTTTTTTTTTTTTTTGCTTTGTTTTGTTTGTTTATTTTTGAGACAAGGTCTCTCTCAGGTAGCCTTGGCTGCCCTGGAACTTGCTGTGTAGAC
>JADRCD010177665.1:0-16320 GCA_019843815.1 Montemys delectorum
GGCCTGTGTTGTATACCTTTTTAAATTCTGCTGGCTGGAAGGTGGGTGTGGCTTGTTTCTTTGCCTAGAGACTACAACTGGGATGGACTTTGAAAGGTCAAATAGAAGTGAGAGTACTGAGATCAAGACATAATGTAGAGTGAAGATCAGGGAATGAACTTGCTAACAGATTTTGAACCTTATCCCCCCATTAGTACCAAGTTCTATTGAGTGCCTACCTGGATCTTTACACACTACATTTGCTTCCCAAACTGCACAAAGAGTTCTAGAGGTGAGGGATTCCTGTGTGTGTGTGTAGGAATCTATCTACCCTGAACAGATGGCATTGTAGGTGCTGGGAGGTGCACAGCGGTAACGAAACAGAAAACTTTTACCTCAGGAACCTTGGAGTGGGCATTGATAAGAGATTCCTGAATCAAACAGTCCTTCTTCGTTTCTACCTCAAAATTATTGGGACTATGCTTTAAGCCTTTAGGTTTTGAAAACTTTGATTTATGATCTGAAGGACCAGCCATCACCCTGAGGGCACAGGGAATTAATTGGAGGTCATTAATAAGCGGGAGAGCTGCAGGTCACGTGGTCCATTCCACTTCACTTTTTCCAAGGGAGGAAACTGAAATTGGGGGGAGTGAGGGGAGACAACTGAGGCCCCGGATGCTAACAAAACTGAAAAGACACTAAGAGCCTTTCACCCTTTCTAATGTATAAATTAAAAGCACGAACTGATGTGGCTTTAGAACCCACAACATACTAGGGACTGTATTCCATGCAAAAATGGATTATGGGGGGAGGGGTGGCAGACTAGAAGCCCAGATTCTCATTCCAAACCCTAGCTGTGAAATCTTGAGCATTCCCTACCGAGACTGAATGGCCAAGGGACACTGTAAATGGGATCTCTAAAGCCCTGATAGGAAATACAGTAAGGAATGGAGAGAAGGTTCAGCGATTGAGAATGTGTACATTCTCCTGTCCCAGAGTTCAGTTCCCACACACAGACATACAATTTTAAAAATAGAATCTTAGAAAAAAGAGACACAGTCATCATAATGTGGTGACCAACACATAAAGAAACTCACCGATCCAAAAATGTTGCCTCGGAGATCCATACAGAGGAACCTTCGAGTCATGGCTCCTGTTATCACCACAGAGCCAGCGTCCTCTGGTGTAATCATCAGGGCACCTGCAAGAGGACCTCTCAGGTCAAAATATGCAGTCATCCCTTCCTTGAAACACTTAATGAAAAGACATCTCTCCATAGGGGATGTCATTACACAGCCTCTCTCTGTCTTAATTGTTCCTCTCATTTCCGTGACTCCCAACTCCAACATCAACACTTAGGCACCTCCTCCTTCATCCTACTGCATGGGCACCTTGATCACCCGATAATCCTGCATCTGTATAGTTCACAGGTTGCCACCTGCCTCTTTGCCTGGCTAGTATCTTTTAGTGTTCGGGGCAGCCACTGTGTCTGTCTGTCTGTTTCTGTGATTTTAAAATCTATGTTGGATTTTATTCAAAGACCCAGCTGTACAGAGCCTAGTTCTCCCCACACACACACCCTGCCCCCACTGCATGTCCCAACCTGTATGCTCAGAGTTGATCTCTCTTCTCTGCCTGTTGAAGTTGCTTAACTTTCAAGGCCACCTGCAGCCATTTCTGTGGCTTCTTATCTCCCTAATCGGAACTGATCGCTCTTCAGCATAGTGCCCCTGCCTTTACTACAGTGAAGGCCCCTTACCTGGCTTTACCATATTTGCAAGCCTAGAACCTTCCCCCAGAGGAGAAAGGCCCTTCCCCACCTTTAATAGATACCAGGGATAGATAGAGTTTGCTTTTTTGGACCCAGTCCTTTGTGGTTTTCTCACTTGGAGACGTTTTTTCTAGATGCTGGTCCTGGGCATCTTTCAATAGCCCCAACTAAAAACTTGCCTTTGGAGCTGGAGAGATAGCTCAGCGGTTAAGAGTGCTCTTCTGAGAGTCCTGAGTTCAAATCCCAGCAACCACATGGTGGCTCACGACCATCCGTAATGAGATCTGACACCCTCTTCTGGTGCATCTGAAGATAGCTACAGTATACTTAGATATAATAATAAATGAATCTTTTTTTTAAAAAAAAGAGTGCTCTGTCTCAGATATGTTTAAGTATATGTCAAATTGACAACTGGAAGAGTTGGTATATATTAAAAACAAAAAAACAACAAAAACTGGCCTTTGACTAAGACCTGAAGCATGCTTGTATCACCTTCACTTAAACAATGATCAATACCTTTAAATGGGCATTCTGTACTAAATGTAAGATTAAGCCACACTGTATTTTAAAATGAATGGTGATTCAGCAAGACTTGACATTTTCTGTTAAAAAATAATTTACTTAGATATTTGAGGACACTTCCAACTGCCTGATGGAACTTCACTTCACAGCCCCAAGGAGCCCGCCCCTTAGGACTTCTAATTTCTCTTGAGAGAACACAGTCTGTGCCTAGCATATGGTAGAGCATCATGGGGATTTGAAGCCTAAGGCCTCTTTCCTACCCCATAAAGACTCAAAACGAAGACTTTCAAGGGGAATGAGCAGGCAAAGGTGAGATGTTGCCTAACTACAGAAGTTGGTACAGGCCGGGCAGTGGTGGCACACGCCTTTAATCCCAACACTTGGGAGGCAGAGATACATGGATTTCTGAGTTCGAGGTCAGCCTGGTCTACAGAGTGAGTCCAGAACAGCCAGGGCTATACAGAGAAACCCTGTCTCGAAAAACCAAAAAAAAAAAAAAAAAAAAGAAAAAGAAGTTGGTACAGGCTGAAGCTGGCTGATGTGCATAGAGGGAACGAGGGTAGACAGGAGCCTGGGAAGATGACGGCAGAGAGGACCAATCAGGAACATTCATTTGTTTCAAAGTGTTTGTGTGTAGGTTAGCATTCAGGGAAACTGGCAAGTGAGGAGAGGTACCACACATGTTCTTCCAAATGATGTCTGGCTATGTGTCTCAGATATATGACTGATTTTATGTAAACCCAGATGCACATATGAAATACAGAGGAATTTATGTCCTGAGAACTTTTCGGTTCAATCAAATGGGGGCAGGAGATTACATTTAGTGAAGTTTTGTTTTTCTTTTCTTTCTTTTTTCTTCTTTTGTGTGTGCCCTCTTAAGTACTCTATTTTAAATTCTCAAAACAACTGTTATTTTGTTAAAATTAACATCATTATCATTTTAGCAGTTTTGAAGCATCTTTAAGAGACAAAGCAGGATTCAAACTCAGGTTAGTGACATCTTCCTGCCCGGCAACTGTGGCCTCCAATAGAGAAAGTGCTAAAATACCAGGAAGACACCAGGTGTCTGTGCCCCCCAGGGATGATGGCCCACTTGTGCTCCTTCAGTACCCTGAAGCCACAAGAATCTCGCAGCCACAGCCCCTGTCACCAGAGCATAGCCTAGCAAGTCCAGCCTGCTTTGCAGGGTTACCACCATCAAATGGACTAATGGATTTAAAACAAAACAAAACAAAACAAAACAAAACAACAACAACCACAAATGACTTGACGATTGACCACTCCCACACCCTGACATCATGCTAGCCTGCATGATGATTGGACGCACTGCAGACAGTGAGCACAGTATGCATGCCCTCGCTCTAAGGCCAGTCCTAATGGAAAACTCACTGCAGAGTACGCTTGGACTTTTTAATGAAACCAACACAAGGTAGCAGAAAAGTTCACTTGGCCAAGAACATGCTAAGCCACACACCGGAAGACAAGAGTGGGCTACTAAACAAGCGGGATGAGCAAGCCTCTCCTGCTCTGTGTGAACTCTGTGCATGGTGGAGAGTGGGAAGCCGGCTTTGCTCATATGAGAAAAAGCTTACTGACCCTAGAGAGATCCCAAGAGCTTTCTAAGCTCAGGGAAGCTTGGAGCATCTTGGTGGGGCAGATCATCCCATCTTGTCAAGACCAACCACCCGAGCAGGAGTTGGAACACTCAACTCTTTTTTTTTTTTAAGATTTATTTATTATTATACGTAAGTACACTGTAGCTGTCTTCAGACACTCCAGAAGAGGGCGTCAGATCTCATTACGGGTGATTGTGAGCCACCATGTGGTTGCTGGGATTTGAACTCAGGACCTTCAGAAGAACAGTCAGTGCTCTTACCCACTAAGCCATCTCACCAGCCCCGACACTCAACTCTTAACCAAGAATTTACTAGAGCAAAACTCGGAAATGAGACAGTAGAAACATCTGCCTCATTTTGTCTTCCTGAAGATATAATGACTTCCAGTGGTACTGCATGCATGTGATGTACAGGCATCCATGGAAGCAAGACAGTCATACAGATGATGTAAGATAAATGAATAAGGTAAATCAATGGGGTCATAATTAAACCATGCTCTGCTGTGGATATGTAATTGATGAAGAGGAAGATTCTATGAATAGCATGTAAAGATAAGAACAGGATGACGAGTTGTCCCTGTGGAAATGCACATAACTGAGACCAATGCATTAGATTTGTGTTACTTTCCCCTAAAGGGAAAGCCTGCACAAGACAAAAATCACACACAGCTAAAGTCAGGTTAATTCATCTTATTGCTTCTCAGCCACATTCATAGCTCCTGGCATCCTCCCGTCCTGATATCTGTAAGCTCCCAAGGAAGCAAACCTGCCATTTAGACTGCTTTCAAAGTAGACTGATCTCACACATCCTCCCTACCTAAGCCTGGACCGCTCCAGACTGACCGCAGAGGGTCCACTTTTCAACAAAGAGATTCTATGATTCTAGGGAAGTTGTATGTGCATTCTCTAATTATGAGCAAATTTCCAATCTCTAGAACCAAAATAGTTCATCCTTATCTACTGTCCAGCACTTGAAATCACATGTAGTCTTACAGTGGAACTCAGGGTTGTCTTCCAGGGAGAGAGATACGATGGCATATCCTAAAAGGTTGATAATTCACGGGGAGATAAGAGATCTATGAAGAACTATATCACATTTGACAGAGGGTTGTGTGGTGTCAGGCACTTTATAGGTCCTGTTCTACAGAAAACAAGCAATTCTGGGGACCCATGAAATGTACCTAGATTTACTCCAGATTCTCCTCATCAGGCTCAAACCTGACTTCCAAGAGGTAACCCTAAGGCCCCCATTTAAACCCCTGAGTTTTGGAGTATGCCTTGTATTTGGAGAGAGCCTTTCTCTTCTCTTCCTCTTCCTCCTCCTCACCGTCCTCCTCCTCCTCCCCTCCCCCCACTTCCTGTCAGTGTAGCCTGTGGACAGGTGTAAGCTGCTAGCTTTGCATGTGCCTGTACCTGGCTGCTAGGTTTACTATCTCTTGGTTTCTGTCAGAGAGAAATTTGTTTGCACAGCAAGGCCACATCCAGGGAATGAGCTCACCTATTACAACAGCGCAGAGGCAATCATAATCCTTCAGAAAGTTCTTTAGTGAAGTGCCAACTGCCACTGCTCAGTGCTTTACATGGCACCAAACCCAGCTGCACCCTCTAGGAGTAACTTTTCAGTTTTGTTTTGTTTTATGTGTGTGTCTGTCTTGTCTGCATGTATTTCTGTGCACCACACTTGTGCAGTGCCATTGGAGGTCAGAAGAGGGCATTAGATCTCCTGGAACTGGAGTTATAGATCACTGTGAGCTATCTCTTGGGTGCTGGACTGAACCTGGACCCTCTACAAGAGCAGCAAGTGCTCTTAGCTGCTGAGTTATCTCTCCAGCCCCATTTAGAATACTTTTTACATGTCTGTAAAATAGACCATGTGTCTTTTCCAATACCCATCTCTCTTGCCACTCTATTTTCTATGTACTATTCCTTATGCTGAAAGGGGCTCTCAGTTGAATACATCTAATCGATTGACAGGTATGGCTTATAATCCAATTTCCCATAGACTCCATCCTTGAGAATATTCCAATTGTTTCACATCACCAGTGAGTTCACCACCAGCTAATCAGTTTTGTTACCAACTAAACACATTTTAGCTTCTCAGAGAAGAACCACCAACCACACAGGATGCTTCTGAAGCTTGCTGCATACCTGCTGAGTGGATGCATTCAGTTAGACCTGCCAAGACCACACATCTTGGTGGTCTGCTTTAACATAATGCCCTTGAGAAGGCTTTGTTTTGTTTGAGATGGTCTCACTATATAACCCTGACTAGTCTCTCCCAGTTAAGTTCTGTCTGGGTTATTCTTCTCTTTGAGCCCTTGTCTTTCTATCTATCTTTCCCTACAATTCTTGAACCTCTGGAAAGAAAATTGTCTCTCATTATTGGAAATGGGTTACAATAGCAATTATTCAGGTTGAGAAAAACCTATAATTCAAATAAAAAGGAAGAAAAAAATCTTTAGGTTACACACACACACACACACACACACACACACTATGCATACGAGAAGCTAGACAATTCATCTAGCCCAAGGCTTCTCCACTACCTCTATAGATTGTCAGCAGAGAGTTTCCCCTCTTCCCAACCTGGAGCCCATACTCACTGTAGATGGTTTGATGGGGGGTGCCGTCTACATGGCCATCCCTATGAATCTGTAGGTGATAGTTGGTCCTGGCTGTAGCCGTGTACAAGTGGGTCAGGCTTCCCCAGTTGGAGCCAAGCAGTGGGGACGTGTCCAGATAGGCTCTAGCAGTGCCCAAGCTGCAGACCGTGCACAGAGCGCCCACTAGGAGTCTGAGACAGGTCCCCAGCATTGCACAGCGCTAAGTGGCTACTGCTGAGTTTGAAATCTGACACTCCCAGACAGGCTGGGACCTTGCTGGCCTTTCTTCTTCCTGGGAAGAAGCTGAGAGCTAAGGTGGGGATCCTGGGCTAGATTCCCTCCTTTTTTGCCTGAGACTTTTAAAGGGTGGTGATGTGACATCAAGCAGGAAAAACAATGCTGCCACATCCTCTGTGTTGTAATCATCCATTCGAAGAAAGCCCAGAGTTCTTAGGCTTGCGGAAGGCGCGTCAGTTCCAGGCACACACACATACATGCACGCACACACCCCTCAATTTCAAGCCAGTGCTCCCAGAAGTGAATGATGTGTGGGCAAAGTTATCTGTGACCCTGGGTCATCCCTTGACCTGTCCCACTTCCATCAGGAAATGTGAAGGCAGCCAGCAGTACTGAAACAAACAAACAAACAAACAAACAAAAAACCCAAAAAACCAGAAAGCCGCCTCCTCGCCTCCTCGCTAACTCATCTCCTTCCAGTGTACTTGTTTTGGTTTGCTTAAGCCCTTTACCCTCAGCTGCCAAGGGTGTGCTTGGAGCTACTCCTGGCTGCTGCATCGGGCAGGTGTCTTGATAATATGGAGATATGTGATGCTATCAGGCAAATGAGACCCCCCCCCCCCAATACACATACCTCAGGAAGGGTGTGTTAGGTGGGAGCAAGAGCTCCACAGCCCCCATTACCATTTGCAAAGACCTCAAGACAAAAAGAAAGAAAACAAGTCCTTGAGGTCAGCAAAAAATGGCAAACTCTGGTTTCTCAGTTTCCCCCGTTGGGATGAAGCAGGGAACTAAACTGGTAATTATGGCTTTGCCGATAGGAAGGAGACTCATTTGGAGGACTGGAAAGGCACCGCTGGCTGATCAGAGGGGTCAGAGGGCAGGAAGCATCCAGGAGCTACAGGACTGGGCCCCTCCCCAGCCGGTGTCCACACCCTGGGATCTTGTGTGAGTGGGTGCCTCACTGCAGAAATTGCTCTGTGCACGCCCTCTGCGGAGGTGCGTCTGATGCAGGGGTGTGGGGGGTGTGGAATTGGAGATTGAAGGCAGAACTAACACACTCAGTCCATTGGAGGGCAGACTGCTGGAACAGACATCAGCAACCCATGGTCCCAAAGGGAGTGCTGCTCACTCAGTGTCCCAGGTTACTGAGTTCCTACAGTGGAAGAGTATCCTGAAAGACAGACATCCAAGCTGATGAAAGCAAGAGCAAGAGGCAACAAACCAGTGGAGGATGCAGATAAAGACAAGTAGCCATCTCGTAAAGCACATGGATGCTTGCACGTAGCTGAGGCAAGTGGAGATGCACGGTCCACCTCCAGTTCCAGTTGGGTCCAGGCTTCTGTAGTTTACAGAGTGTTTTCTCATCTGCTAGCTCTTCGAACTTCACTGCAACTCTATAAGACAGGCACACCGTGCTATTAATATTTAAAATATGTATTTATTATTAATTTACTTATTTACCAAGACAGGGTCTCACTATATAGCCCCAACTGGCCTCAAACTCACAAATCTCTGCCTGCTTCTGTCTCCTGATTGCTGCGATTAAAGATGTGTTCACTAAGGCTGGCCTTCAAAAAAAAAAAAAAAGTGTGTGTGTGTGTGTGTGTGTGTGTGTGTGGTGTATGAGATGTGATGTGTGTGTGTGTGTGTGTATTGTCGTTTTTGAGAGTGTTCATGTGTGGATGTATATGTGTTCGAGTAAAGATTAGTAGTCAACCTCAGGGTTGATCCTCAGGAGTTGTGTACCTTATTTTTTTGAGACATGGTCCCTGACTAGGACCTAGTATTTTCCAATTAGGCTAGGCTGGCTGGCCAGTAGGCTCTCAGGATCCTCCTGTTTCTCCTTCCCCAGATTGAAATGACAAGCTTGGAAATAGGCCCTGGGCATCAAACTTGAATCCTCGCGCTTGTGTGGTGAGTGCTATGATAACTGAGCTATCTCCCCAGCGTACTTTAGTACTTTAATCTTATACATCGAGGAATGGAGAGCTAGAATCTGTAATGCCAAAGTCACAAAGCAATACCCAGAAGAGTTAGAACTAAGTCTGCGGATGGCTAGGATGCTTCTCCAGGATGAATCATAGCCACGGCTAATGCTCACTGAGAGACCACTGGTCCTCTCACTAGCCTGTTTCCTTCGCTCTTGTGTTAGCTCGTTCAATAACCCCATGAGGAGGCTGTTACCTATTTCCTTTATGGAAACTAATGGGAAGGGTTTCACTAACTTGCCTAAGTATAAGTGGCCAATGCACACAGAGGGGGTCGGTGACCAGCTCTGGATCTCCTAAGCCCTTTGAAGGACACATGAACTCTCACAGCCCATCAACACCAGAGTTGTGTGACCTACCCCTTAATGGGAAAGACCAGGTAGCAAAGACAGACATCACTTTTTTCTTAGTAAACCAAGCTCACTCCCAGGATATAGCTTTAGGGAATATGTGCTTGTCACTCCAAGGTTAGACAAAAGTTGTTGGACATTTAATTGCTTATGTCTGAGTCTTATTTAATAGATTATTCATTAATATTTAATGGCCACAAGGTAGAGTGGTGGCACGTGCCTGTAACCGATACAAATAGAGGCAGGAGGATCACACGTTCAAGGTCCTTATTAGTTATAAAGGAAGTCTGAGGCCAGCCTGGGCCACACAAGACCCTATTTCAAAAGCTTAATGAATGTCTCCAGCTCTTGGTGCTTTCAGACTTGGACTGCCCTCAGCGTTGGTTAGAGAAGTGTCATTGTGCTGTGGGCAGCAGGGGATGCAGAGACATTTCAATGTGTTGAGAATGAGAGGCCGAGTGCTCAGCCCTAAACTGGACATCTATATCAACACATACCTACACCATGGCTCAGAGAGCATCCCGCACCAAGGCATGGAGAGCATCCTGCGATAAGGCACGGAGAGCACCACAGAGGAAAAAGGAGAGAATGCAAGAGCTGGAGAGTGGGGAGGAGTGCTATGAAACGCTCTCTTCTAGACCAGATGCAGCTATTGCACTCACAACCTTAGAGCAACTGTGGTTGCCTGTACAAGGTCAAACCCACCACCCCTGCTCCCCTCTCTGCATAGACAGAATAGAAGATTTCCAGGCCCCACCCCTTACTGAGGAGCTGTTGGCAGGAAATTGTTGCTGGGGCAAGGGGAGTCTCTCTCTTTTTTTTTTTTCCTGAAGATGTGGTGACTGGTGGGTTTCCCATGCTTCAAGCATTGTCTCCCACCCATACATGCATGGGCAACAGTAACTGGACTTGATGGGTTGTCAAGGGAACAGATACAGCATTAAATTGGAAGAATGCATGTTGAGAGAGATAAAGGGGAGCTTGAGGAAGCTGATGGAGTAGATATGGTCATAGATGGTCATATACATGTATGAAATTATCAAAAATTAAGAAAACCCCAACAACATTAATGGCAGCAGCCACAAAATAGTTCATAAATACAGGAGAACACTTTAGCTAGTTGAAGGAATAATTGGGCTTCAGAGTTGAAATGCAAATTTCTCAGAAACATTTGCTGATTGGTAACTCCACGCTACCTCTTCTGGTTAAGAATGGTCAAGGGCTGGGACGTTCCTGTGAGACAGTTCATGGCTACCGAGAATCTTCCCTGAGAAGAGGGGTGAGAAGGAGGGGGTTTTAGGAATAAAGAACAGAACAAATATTTTCAAGGCTTCCAATATTACTGAGAAAGGCTTTGCTCACTCCCAGGACCCATGGGAGTGCCAAGTTAGCAAGATATGGATGAACTGTTAAGGGAATTCACAAAAGCCAAGCCATCAGAGGAATGATGCAATTCTCCAGCTTTGAAGGAACGGGTGAGTTAAATAAACTTTGCCAGAATGATGGGAAAGGCTGTCGCCCACCATCGCTGGCTGGGTTCCTGGAGAGGCTCAGGGAGCAGGCCTCTGGCTGGGTCCACTTGTTTTAGGAGGAAGTGATTTCCACAGACTTTCCTTCAAGAGAAGGCTGAGTAACCCGTTTCTGTAAGGTGTGAGAGACATGTTCCACACTTGACAAGACCAATGGTGGATGCAAGGCTCTCCGACTAGAAAATGTTGAGAACGAAGATGAGGTTTATCCATGGGAACAGGATAGAGGCAGCATTTTCAACTCCAGGGAGCACTTCCTGCTGGAGGACCCCGTGGAGGTCCCAGAAGAAATGTAAAACCTAAACATTCTAGGATTCTGACTTCCCTGCTGAACCAGAAGGGGTCAGGATGGGGCTAGCCATTATTTGTGCTCTGTTCAAAAGAACTTGGGATATTCGGATAGTCCAGTGTTCATTAACAATGGGCTGTACATCCTGGCATGCACTAGATTTAGCACATAGAAACCAAGACTCCCTTTATTGGCTTGCTCCATTGTCCTATTGCCCCTCCTCTAGGATTTCCCCGACTTAACTGAAGGTTCAGATGTACCTTGCTGGAGAGTGTTAGTATACATAGAGGCACACAGCCTTTCCCTAGAGCCCATGTGTGGATGAGCCTGGAAGCACCCTTCAGGGATGTTGGTTTTGAGTCCTTGTATCTTGAGGGCACTGTACTATCACCGTTCAGAATCTGAGAACTGGTGTGAGCCTCTGAGTTCAAAATGAAGCTCACAGACCCCAAATGTGAGAAGGAACCCAGGGTTGTGGGTTTTTTTTTTGTTGTTTTTTTGTTTTTTGGTTTTTTTTTTTTTTTTTTTTTTTTGGTATGTCTCAAATGTTGATTCCCAGTGGATGCTGGAATGTGGCAGAAAGGCTGGTCTCATCTCTATCCTGCCCCCCTGGAAGCGCTGAGTCTGGGAGCATTTGTTAGGGAGCTCTGTGGTGGCCTTTGTTGAAGGTTTTGCCATCATACTCACAAATCCAGGCTTCAAATATGAATAGAGACAAGGAGGCTATCTTTAAGTTGTTTTTCCCCCATCAATCATGTGTACTTGAAGTATTCTTAACATTAAACTTAAAAAACATTTTTGTTATTGTTTTATTTTATATGTGGTACCTGGGTGTATTCACATATACCGTGTACATGCAGGTGCCTGCAGAGGCCAAAAGAGAGTGTCAGGTATCTTGAACCCTATTGAAACTATTTAAAATATTTAAATGCAGAAACCTCAGTTTCCCTGCCAGCTCAGAAACCATCACATACAAAAATCCTGGTTGCAGTTAAAAACAAAATGAGTGGATTGCTTGTGCTTAGATCAAACAAAACTATTCCTTGCCTCTTTTCGGTATAATCATTTTCCCAAATATATTGTAGATAAGAGTGGGCAACCCAGGAAGCAAAAACAAGTTTGAAAGTGAAATCTCGAGAAGTTCACAGAAACAATACAATCCCATATTGCAGATACAAAAGGAAAGACAGTTGAGACAGTTGACAGTTGTCAAGAGCGCTCTGACCATCTTCAGTCGCAGGCTCTGCCAGGCGGTCACTCCTTAGGTGTTTCTCATAGCATGACATTAGCCCACTGCTGCAGATGCTACCTGTTCTGAGAGCTAATGGACTTCCCAGGACATAGGATCCTCTTAGATTAGGAGATCTAGGGGAACATAAAGTCACTCTAAGAGTCATTCAGGCCGTTGAAGTCATAGCGATGCTGACGCTGTTGTCACCAGAGGGTCCTGCTAACTGCAGACATTCTGTGTAAACCTAATAGGATGGGGACGGATAAGCCTTCTCATCACACAAGAGCAAACACGGCCACAGGAATTCATCCACCTTCTGTCAGAGTTACCTGGCTTCATTTCACTTGACTGTTTTTAAACTGAGCATGCATGTCATGCCAGCCATTTCTAAAATAACTTCTTAGAGTAAAAAATAATGTCATTATGATATCTTCATTCCTATATCATTGTATCTGGCCATATCCAGTCTCCTCTACCCTCCTCCACAAACTGCAAGGGTTTTTTGTTTTGGTTTTTTTGTTTGTCAACCTGACACAAGTTAAAATTATTGGAAAGAGGAACCTCAACTAAGAACATGCCTTCAGGGACTGGAGAGGTAGCATAGCGATTAAGAGCACTCACTGCTCTTCCAGAGATTTTGAGTTCAATTCCCAGCAAGTACATGATGGCTCACAACCATCTGTAATGGGATCTGATGCCCTCTTCTGGTGTGTCTGAAGGCAGCTACAGTGTACTTACATATGTAAAATAAATAATCTAAAAAAGGAGGAGGATGAGGAAGAGGAAAAAGAGGAGGGGCCTTCATCAGATTGCCGGTAGGTAGGCAAGTCATTTTCTTGAATAAAGACTGGTGGCAGTGCTCGCTTCAGCAGCACATATACTAAAATTGGAATAATACAGAGAAGATTAGCATGGCCCCTGAGCAAGGATGACATTCAAATTCGTGAAGCATTCCATATTTAAAAAAAAAAAAAAAAAAAGACTGGTGGCAGAGGGCTGGCGAGATGGCTCAGCGGGTAAGAGTACTAACTACTCTTCCGAAGGTCCTGAGTTCAAATCTCAGCAACCACATGGTGACTCACAACTACCCGTAATGAGATCTGATGCCCTCTTCTGGTGCATTTGAAGACAGCTACAGTGTACTTATGTATAATAAATGAATCTTTAGGCCTGAGCAAGCGGAGTTGACTGGAGCGAGTGGGGCCTACCGGAGCAAGCAGAAGTCCTAAAAAAAAAAATTAATTCCCAACAACCACATGAAGGCTCACAACCATCTGTACAGCTACAGTGTACTGACATATGTAAAATAAATAAATAAATCTTTAAAACAAAACAAGGAAAGACTGGTGGTGGAGGGCATAGCCAACAGGCAGGGTATGCTACCACTGGGTAGGTGGCTCTGAGGTGTAGAAGGAAACAGGCTGAGCTCGTCATGAGGAGCAAGGCAGTGTCTCTAAGGCTTCTGCTCCAGTTTCTGCATCCAGGTTCCTTACTTGAGTTTCTACTCTGACTTCATTTGATGGCAGACTGTGATGTGGCTATATGAGATGACATCAGTCTTCCTCAAGTCACGGTTTCTTCTATTACAGCAATAAAAACCCCAGCTAAGACATACCCTGGGATGCTCTCTTTTGGTCCTCACTTCCCTTCACCTTCAACTTGTTCTCCTCAGACTGGGTCTTGTCCTCTCAGTGTAAAGACTTTACAACAATTTAACCGATGATGGCATTCGCTTGACTGTCCATAGGCAGGGATGGAAAATACTGGGAGCATCGGGATGACATAAATCCCTAGAGAGGTGATCCACGGTGGCTCTCAGTCTTCTTCTCTTCTTAAAAATCTGTCTAAAAGTCCCAAGTTCTGACAACAGGACTTGACAGTGCCCCATGTGTCCCTTTCTTGTGGTTGTTTTTCCATCATAAGCTTCATGATACCACGGCTTCAGTGATTAGCACACTCGGTCCATGAATCCAGGCAGATGGATAACTTAGCCATCTTGAACAAATGCTCATTCCTTGGGTCCTTGAGGTTCTCAAGGGAGATGCCAAAACCCTCCTAAAGACGCCATTGCTGTGTCTCATCTGCTTGACAGTAAATTCATGCTTCTTGGGCTCAGGGGCAGCTCAGTGCCTGAGTACCTGCCTATCACGGACAAGAACTGGAGTCTCATCTCTAATACCACAAATCACTACCAAACCAAACCAACACACGGGTTTCTCTATCCAAGCAGACTCGCTCTTAATGTGTCAAACAACATTTTAGAGAGGCCCGAGAGTGAAGGTCACAGTCTGACCACCGAGGAGCTTGCAGTCCCCCAGGTGGGATATATTTTGCATTTTCCAGTGCTTCTTATTGACAATGTCTACTTATTGATCATCTGTTTATGCTCACTACAGCCCTGTGAGCTGGGCTGGGGTAGTTTGTGGGACTTTTCCAAGAGCTTTTTGGCTCCTAATACACGCACATACTCTCTATCATAGGGACCTAAGGGAAATTTTAAAAAGCCATTTCAGTTGGAATTTATTAGAAAGCAAGTCAATAAGGAATCTCTGAAATAGAAAGTGAAAATTTTCCCATAGTTTCTGGAGATGTTATTAAAAGATGGAGATCTAGAGAATACTGACATGTATCTCTCTATATTATGTTATATATAAATAGGTATATGTCCATTCATACCCATTTAAAAGCCAACATTAAGTATATACTGTATTCAGTATAAGCATATTTTGACTGTCCCCAAAGTCTTGCTATGCTGGCAAGAGCCTGGCTTTGAACTCTGTGTAGCTTCAAATGTACAATCCCCTTTCCTCAGCCAACTTAGTGCCAGGACTCCAGGCATGCACCACCAAGCCCCATTACATCTTCTTTTTAATAGTTACAGCAGTGCCAGGCGGTGGTGGCACACGCCTTTAATCCCAGCACTTGGGAGGTAGAGACAGGCAGATTTCTGAGTTCGAGGCCAGCCTGGTCTACAGAGTGAGTTCCAGGACAGCCAGGGATACGCAGAGAAACCCTGTCTCGAAACACCAAAAAAAAAAAAAAAAAAGAAAAGAAAATAGTTACAGCAGCATGTATTGACTGTGTGCCTCTCATTCCTATAGAGCAAGACATGAATAAGTCGTCCACAAACATTTCCATGTGTATCTGCTGCCCTGTCCGTATTAGGCCTCACTTCCCTTAGACATGTAACCTATACCAGCTCATGTCTGGTCTCTTCACCAGCTTCCCTATGGGAATGGAGCGGATGGATGGATGGACGAAACCCTTTCTGAGGACCACCCACTGCAGCACCCTGGGAAATTCTCTCCTCTTTCCATCCCTTCTGCTGCCCTCATGCCTTTATTTGTGTTAACCACTTCCTAGTTTATGTCTCTGTTGTTGTAATAAACACCTGGACCAAAAGCAGCTGGGGGAGGAAGGGTTTATTCATGTATTGTCAGTCCTGAAGCCATGGGGGTCACTGATGGCAGGCTGATGACAGGCAGGGAGATCAATGCCCTGGGGACAAAGTCTTTTTGGGTGAATGTTGTATACTTCTTTTCCAGGTGGAGAAAGGGACAGAGGATAGAGGCCTGGGTGATTAATCTTCCAGACTGCTGCCAGGCTCAGGCTGTTCCTCTCTTACCTCCCCTCCTGTTTCTTTGTCCAACCCTAGGGTGTTGGTATACCCTCTAGGCTCCGCCCCATAGTTACCTGGCTTGCATGACTCACTCTAAAAGGGGCTGCTTGCCCCTCTCCTCACTCTCTTCTCTTGTTCCCTTCCCATCCTCCTCCTCTCTTCACATGCCTCCTCTTCATCCTCCTTCTTCTGCCTCCCTCTCTCTCTTTCTCTGTCCCTCCCCCCTTTCTCTCTGTCTCTACTCCCTCAACTGCCCTCCCCATGCCCTAAATAAACTCTATTGTATACTATACCATCTTGTGGCTGGTCGTACCTCAGGGGGAAGGGATGCCTCAGCCTGAGCCTGCACAGGCACCCCATCCCACCGCACCATACCTCGCCTCCATCAAACATAACCCTGGCTTCTTCTCCTTTTATAAAACACAACTGAGGGAAGACAAACATACTTCCAAGACTAGGAACTGTGTAGGGAGGCAACAACAGATGCTTGGGGACTGCCAGAGGATGGCTCTCTCTCTCCCTCTCCCTCTCCGTGTGGTGTGTGTGTGTGTGTGTGTGTGTGTGTGTGTGTGTGTGTGTGTGTG
>JADRCD010177666.1:0-13850 GCA_019843815.1 Montemys delectorum
TGCATCCCAGGCTGACCTTGATCCCCCTGCTTCAGCCTCCCAAGTGCTGGAATTATAGATGTGAGTCACATTTCTTGGCTCTTATTTGTTTTCAAGAAATACATACAGAATGGATAGTGAGGTAGTTCAGTGGGGAAAGGTACCTGCTACCTACCCTGAGGAGCTGTGCTCCATCTGAGGGATTTCCTTCCTCCACGTGGAAGAGAAACAACTCCCATGAGTTATCCACTGACCTTAATACACACACACACACACACACACACACACACTATACATACATACATACATATATACATACATACATAATATATACATACATACAGGAGATTCTGTGTTCATGGGCAGTTTTGGAAAAGATTTATAAAAGGTGTCAGCTGAGTTTGCCTCTGAATCATAGGACAGGGGTCTGGTATAGACAGGAAGCCTATTGTTCATAAAGAATCCTTAATTCTTTATGGTGTTCAATTATTACTTTTTAGTCAAAAATGAGTTAATTAAAAACTTCAAGACTCATTGGGCACTGTAGTACATACCTTTAATCCCAGCACCCTGGAGGCAGAGGCAGGCAGATGTTGAATTGGAGGCCAGCCTGGTCTACAAAGTGAATTCTGGAACAGCTGGGGCTACACAGAGAAACCCTGTCTTGAAAAAAAAAACACAAATAAAAAACTAAGACCCTGTAAGTTACAAGGCACAGTGGGTGGCAGTGGCAGACTTCAGCACTGAGCGTGCGGTTTCACTGTGTGACTCTTGACTCTGCAGTCCTCTCCCCTCAGTCTTCTGAGTTCTGGGATTACAGGTAGATGCCACCACACCCAACTGGGGTGCCCTTTGGAACGATTTTGAAAGTCACCCTGAAGCCCATTCTGGAAGGGCAGTCAGTGTTGGAAGTCCAAGGACTAGAGGTATAAATCTTGCAGGGTGCCCTCCTCTTGCCTGTCTACCTGTTCTGACTTGATGTCAACAGAAAGTGTCTGAAACTTAGCATTTCTGACCACCCTACTGGGCACAGAGCTCATTACCTTCTTGGAGGGAACATTTGCTCACTTCCTCTGAGTTTGGTCTCCATGGTGCCAAATACAGGTAGAGTTCTAATGAAATCTCAGCATATTCCACAGACATAGTGAATTTTATTATAAGAAAGGTCATGTTGGACAGGAAAGATGACTCAGTGGCTAAAGAGTGTGTAGTGCCTTACAGAGGAGCCAGATCTGGTTTTGAACGCCCACAATGGGCCTCTCACAACCTCCTGTAACTCTAGTTGTAAGGGGTTCTTATGTCTCTGACCCTCACAGACATCTGCATTCACTTGCACATATTCACACACACATGCACATATTAAAGATAATTAGAATAAATTTTAAGAAGGAAAAGCCATGTTAAGAGCCTTCGAGGGACGGAAGCATAATTTGGTGGCAGGATGCTTTTCTAGGAATCTCACAATGCTGAGTTTGATCTCCAGTCCTGAGGAGGAAGAGGAGGAGGAAGAGAGGAGGAAGAAGCTTCTGGAATCGCCTGAGATGTCATTTCAGCAGTACAGCATTTGATCAGCATGCTCAAGGTGCTGGATTCAATCCCAAGCATCACAAGAAAGAAACTTGCAGAACAGAATTCCGGTCTACTCATCTCCAAAGCTGGTGACATCACTTCCTGCCCTGAGAGAAGGAGGCAGTAAGAGAGCAAATTGGTTTCTGTCCTTCCATAGTTCTTTTCTGAACTGTTGACCCTGGGGTTTTCTGCTGGGCACGGAGCAAGCTCTACCCAAAGTCCTGTGGGGTCACCCTGTGAAGAAGCCCTGGGGAGGGTCCGCAGAGGGAGCTGGGTGTCCTGACTCAGAATCACAAGTGCCTCCTGGCCAGGTTCCTTTCTTTCTTTCCTTTTTCTGCTAACACACCTCTAATGAAAACCTGATTCATCCAATTACGGTGCCTCCTAAGGCCTCATTCTCCATGGGCTCCTACTTTAGAGCCAGTAGCCAACAAGCACCAATGATTACTTCTCTAATATGTAAATCCATTGGAGAGGTTTCTCAGTGTGGGTTGGGAAGTCCTTCTCACCAACTTTCTTGCTCTCATTCTGTCCTAGTCAGATCATTTGTCCTTCAAAGAGACTGTTAATTTACAATCCCACTTCTGGTACCAAATTCGGTGCCTGTTAATGTACGTCTCGTGACATGGTGCAATCAGAGCGGGCTTAACACCATGTTTATGTGTTTGCTTGCTGGCTGGCTGGCTTTGACATGGTTGTATCTGTCATTAGGACAGAATGCCTCAGGCAGTCAAAGGTGAAAAAGATTTCTTTTTGCCTGTGGTTTCAGAGGCCTCAAAGTATAGCCAGTTGGTTTTCTTGTTTCTGGGTTGTGGTGAGGTGGCATGCTGTGGGGGAAGGGTGTGGGTGTATAACCTTGCTTACCTTATAGTGAACAGGAAGCAGAGAGAGGGAGAGAATGCTAAGGCTTCCTCCTTTGCCCCCTGCCCCCTAGCTTATTGGATAACACTGCCTACATTCAGGGTGGGTCTTCCTTGCTTAGTTAATCTGTTAGCATCAGGACATCCAAAGCCTGTGGCGATGCATGGGCGGGTCCACAGACCTGTTGCCAGGGCAACAGCCACCATATTCTCAGAATCCATTAGGCTCACCTCCCACCTTTACCTGTGGCCGGTACGTTACAACCCATACACACACACACACACACACACACACACACACACACACACACACACACGGGGGGGGGGGAACATTCCTCCATCTTTCTCTCTCTCCCCCACCTCTCTTTTTGCACCACTTCCCCCTCTCACCCTCTCAATTAAACCTCTTACACGTGAAACTATTTGGGCCTATAGTGTGGTATGTTCTGACGTGACCCGCCGTTCCAACACATCATAATCCTCCCTAGGAATGCCATCATAGACATACTGAGAAAAGTATGCTTTCCCATTCCTCAATATCCTCAGGTCGACAAGTTTCTCTCTCTGGGTTTCAAGCTGACAAGTTTAAGCTGTCCTCTTCCTCCTCCTCCTCCTTTCCCTCCTCTTCCTCCTCCTCCTCCTTACCCTCCTCTTCCTCCTCCTCTCCTTCTTCCTCCTCCTCTTCTTCCTCCTTACTGCTAGGACTTCTGGCTAAAAAGTGGGGGTTTGGGGGTTTGTTTTTCTGGCTGCTGTTGTTTTCTAAGTTTGCAGAACCCAAAGAGAGAACCCCAGCCAGACCTCAGCAAAGCTATTTCTCAGACTCTTAGCATCACACAGCTGCAAGCAAGGCTGCCCCCCACCCCACCCCTTCACCAGTTTGGCAACGGGTATGACGGATTGATTCCAAACTTATGACTCTCATCCATTCTGCCGGCTGCTTGTTAGGCCCTTGCTCACTTCTTCCTCTGCTTCTGTCTTCGAAGGACACCCTTCCAGTTCCTTCCCCCCACTGCCGTATTCATAGTAAAGTTTACATTTGCCAGGTAGCCGACTAGGACCCTCCAGCTTACTTAACAGAGACTTCCTAGTATTTGGTCTTTCTTGCCCTCCCTGTTGCATCAGAGAGACTGAAGGCAGGATCTCATATCCCCTCCTGGGAAGGTCTGCATAGTGAGCCCTTCCTGCCCTTGAGGAAAGAAAGGGTAACCAGGTTTTTGGTTGCTAAATGATGGGCTTAATGGTTCATCAAATCAGGCCTATTGTGAATGAACAAGAGAAGATGAGGGGTTTGTTGGCATTTGAGGTGTGTGATAAACAATGCCCTTTTCTCTCCACCGTGTTTTGAAAAAAAATAAAATACAGTAATCAGACAGATGGAGAGGAAATCAGCCTTGGGTTTGATGAGGCTGATGTGCTCAGTTGGATCTTCAGCCCCTGGCGCCCGATGGGATATGCTGATGCTACAGTCCACCCCGCCCCTTGCCAGATGGGGCATAAATATCTGCCAAAAGTGGATCCAATCAGAATCTATAGGCTTGGAAACGTGCTTTAGTGTCTTCCAATACCCGTGACTTTATGAATCTCCATTAATTGGCATCTGTGTTATTTAACAGATCATCAAGAGGGCTTCAGTGAACATTCTAAGTCCGTATGTTGTTCACTATCTGTTAGGTGTTTCCTGTTTATTTTGTTAAGTTATGTGTTTTTATGTCTGTATACAGGTATGGACACTCGAGTGCAGTGCCCTCAGAGGCCAGCAGGGGCTCCAAATACCATGGAGCTGGAATTAGTAGTAGCGCAGCCATGACGGTGCTGGGAACTGAATCCAAGGCCTCTGTAAGAGCCTTAAGTATGTTGTTAACTCTTCTAATAAACTCCAGACTCCCTACTGTGCTTCTCAGTGCTTCTCTCACAACCCTGTCTGAGAGCTTTCACTTTCCAGGCAGTTTTGATACACCCCCAGGATGGGTACCATTGGCTAAAAGGGATTTTCTTTATCTGTGACTTACCTCCTCAACATCTTAATTTTTTAAATAGTTAGATTTATCTTATTTCTGCATGGGGGTGAAGGGAGGGCCCCCAGCAGCCTAAATATATCAGTTATCTATTTCTGCCCAACAGTCCTCACTAGAGAGTAGAAAGCACCGTAGCTTACAACCTTGCACTTTTTAATACAATTATCTGGACGACATTTGGGACTACTTCAGCTGGCTGCCTTTTCTGTTGGACTCACCTGGGAACACATACAAGGCTGAGGCTGCCAGGTGGCTCAGAGTCCCTCAACCTGCTCCACTACAGCACAGTGGGTGGTCTGGGAGCTCCCAGCTAGCAAAGCAAAAGTTGCAATTTGTTTTTGGTTTGTTTGCTTGAGTTTTTCTTGTTTGGAGAGGAGGGTAACTAACCTTGGTCCTGGGACTCATTTTTGAAGTTTGGGGTCTGGCCTTGCATTGAGGCCTCCTGCCTCAGCCTCCTGAGATTACAGGCATGCTCTGCATTGATGGTGTCCTGCAGTGTCTCTTGAGGTGGGAGTTGCAACTTCCCTTAAAGTAGAAGGCTCAAACAGCACAGGTCGGGGGAGCTGGGGGTTAGTGTGTGTGGGTGGGGGGGGTTAGTGGGGGGGGTTAGTGTGTGGAGGGAGGTTAATGTGTGTGTGGGTGTGTGTGGGAGGGTGTTCTTTGTTAATCAAGTATGGAAGCCCATGTAGTTCAAAGGTGGAGTGCACTCCTTGAAAACAAAGCCACAAGATAGACAGACAGACAGACACAGAGGAGGGAAATGTGATTCATTGGATGCCATTGCTACAATAACCAGCAATCTAAGTTATTAGAACCAGTCTTTTTTACAGTGGCATCCAGGATTTCTCCTTTAGGTAAAATTTATACCTCAGAATGACTTCAGGCATATACATATATACATAGATGCTGAAGCATTTAGTATATTCATTTCTTCTTTATCTAGTTCTGAGACATTTTTATCACCCCCAAAGGAAAACCTAGGCCCCTAAAGCAATCACTCTCCATTTCCTACCACATCCCTTCACAGTCTGCCTCAAATCTTTGTAGATTTATCTCTCAAGGAGGTTTCATGCAAATGGCATCAAAGGACATCTGGTTTCTTTGGTCCATCATCTTCCAGTTAGTGCGGTGTTTTTGAGATCTACTGGGTTGATGGCTATATCAGAGCATCATCCATTTTTCCTGGCCAAATAAGATTCCCTGGTGTGAATATACCACACTTGGGCTAGTTGCCAGTCAGTGGTTATTTGCCTTGTGTCTGTGTCTAGCTATTCCTAATAGAACAGCTATGAATATCTACCATGCCTGATTTTTGAGGGGTATTGGGGTGATGGGATATGGGGGGATTGAACCCGGAGTCATGCATATGCTCAGCAGGTATTCTACTGCTGAATTATCTCTGTCCATTTGTTATTCTGAAACAAGATCTGACAGTGTAGCCCAGGGTAGCCTTAACTGTCTGAGTAGCAGGGATGTATGTCACCATCTCTGACTTGATTTTTCTTATCATAAAATACCACCTACAATTGGGGTTCAGTTTTGTACATGAGATAAGAAACCTCTAAAAGACTTGTTGCCCTTTTCAGTGACTTTACCTTCCTACTAATTCTATAATGCTCTGTGTCCTTGGGCAAGTTAATTAACATCCCTGGCCTCGGTTTCTTTGTAAGCTTGGGATCATTATATGGAGTATTGTCAAGATTTAAATGGGGCAGTATGCAAGATCCTTAGCCCCAGGCCTGGCAAGTGGAAATCCCCAGGCCAACTTTCTTTTATGGCTGTTGGCAACCCCAGCTCCCTCGGTAGGAGAGAGGGTCATTTTAGTTATCCATTGTTGTTTCCAATGAGTATCTCTTTCTGTCACACTGTGATATCCATTAACACAAATCTACTTTTACTGTTCCTTTTTAAATTAAAAAAAAAAATGTTTTATATGTGTGTGTCTGTGTGTCTGTGTGTCTGTGCACAATAGACATAGAGAAACACAAAAACACAAGGAGGCCAGATGAAGGTTCTGAATCCCATGAGACCAGACTTCCAGATGGTACAGATGGTTGTGAGCTACCATGTGGGAGCTGGGAACCAAACCTGGGTCCTTTACAAGAGCAGCTTAAGCACTGAGCCATCTCTCCGGATTCTCCTCCTCCTTCTTCTCCTCCTTCTTCTCTTCCTTCTCCTCCCTCCCCTCTTCCTGCTCTTCTTCGTTCTTTCCTCTTGCTTCTGCTCTTCTTCCTCCTCTTCTTTCCCCCCTCCTCTTCTCTTTAATTCTGAGCTCATCTTAGTCATTTGGCTTCCTTCTCATTGATTTTACCAGCTTCTTCCTTCTGAATCCAGCTAGGACCTTTATTGGAAATACATCTAGAGATTGGTTTAGGGAGGGGTTTGAAATATTTTTACTATCCAGTCTCTGTAGGCTATAACATGCCTCTCCGTTTATGAAGCTCATATTTTGTATCCCACAGTCATTTTATAGATTTTTTTTAAAAAAAATTCAGACCCCATAAATTTCTTTTGCTTTATTATTCCTGGATAGTTTATGTTTTAGTTGCTATGGTGAATGGAACAGCCCTTCCCCCATCATATGTACTTGGTTATCATTTGCATGTAGACAATGGTGGATCTCAGTTCTATTTCTGCTTTTGATACTCTGCTTTTTTAGTTTATTGAGTGCCTTGAAAGAATTACCTTCTTTTCTTCTTTGTGTCTATACTTTTTTCTTGGCATATTGCACAGGCTAAAATGCTCAAAGGATACTAGACAAGAGCTAATGGCTGATAGGGGAAGGCTTCTGAGGGTCAGGGGTACATGGCATGGAAGGTGTTTCTGGGGATCAGTGTGAGCAGACACTTGTAGAAAGAAAGATCAGACATTCAGGGAAAGGGGCAAGAAGGAGAAGCCAGCCTTGGGTCCAAAGTGAGGACTGTATGGTGGGTTTGGCAAGCGGTGGGTAGCTACCTGACCAGAGAATATCAGACTTCTTTGGCCAGATATATTTTAGAGTCACGGTTCAGGCAGAGGTAGAGGACCTATCAGAGGGATGGAATAGGTGGCCAGGTAAGTTCTTGCAAAATGTCAAGTGAGAGGTGGTAGGGACAGGAACGATGTGGGTGTGTGATAGAGGACAGTCTCATAGTCAGTCAGTCAGACGTATATTATATTCAGGTCAGCACAGGGGCCTGAGCAGAACAGAGTAGGTTCCTGCTTTCATCTGAAGGGTTCAACTGAGCCAGAGACAAGCTGTTTCCTGTCTGACATCAATGTCCTCCCTGTCCAGACTGCAGAGCTTCACACTTTCCTGTCTCACTGTGGACACAAGATGTCCACAGTCCTTGTTGTTCTTCGAAGAAGCACATGGCCTTACGTGTTTATTCTTGCTATTGCTCGTTACACATAACACAAATAATCATCTAGGTAAACTAACTTTCCCCTGTCCCAAGGGACTGTGGCTTTGGCCTCCAGCATAATTTACCTCCTAGATCAACCTTGTCCTAGGGTCAAGATATCCCTATCCTGTTCCATAACATGGCCTCCACTGGCTCAGACCTATGTGGGCCTGGGACCACAGTGCTCATCCACAGGTTGAAGATGGCTGGACCTCCAGAGTGTGGTGTGAGGATGGGAAGGGCTGGAGAGGCAGTGAGTACCACCTCTTGTGCTGCACAGCCAGCATCTTCTCACTCTCCCCACCGCACCCTCAGAACAGCAATCAGACTCTGTCCTTCACATCCATTCCACACAGGGGCAGAGGAGCAGGAACAGCAAGGCCCAGCCTCCATCGGGAGCAGGAGAGAGGAGCGGCTCAGCCTCAGAGCAAGGCCACCCGCTGCTCCCAGCAGGAGCCACAAACCTTGGCAGTGTGCAAGCAGACAAAAAGTAGGGCCTGAGGGGCAGGGCTGGGACCAGGTGGATGAGAAGCAGCAGGGATTCTGGGAGGGAGCTGGAAAGGGGGGTGCACATTTAAAAACAAGGACTCTCCTACGACTTTAATGGAATCAATGTCCAGAGTTACGACAATCCTAACTATAAACCCCGATCCTAAACTGTAAGAAGGAGTCTAGTTCAAGTGGTGGATTCTCTGTGGGCCGTATTCTGAACCCCACTCAGGGGTTTATACAGTTGGAGGCAGTGCAAAGGGACACTGAATTCTGGGACATCAGGTCCACGAATGGTTCTGACCCTCAAATAAGGTGCAAACTCAGAGCAACAAGCTGCCCTTTTTATCTGAATTGTGAAACAAGACATTTAATTATATATAATATATTATATGTGCATAGTACATTATATTACATATTATGTGTGCATAATATATATGCATGTATGTACACATGTATATGTTATATATTATATATAATATTTATGTGTGTATAATATAACACACATATACATATGATAAATATATATAACATATATGATCATATTTATTACATATACTATATTATATATAATAAATATAGAATCATATTGTCTAATATATAATTATATATAATAAACATGTGATTAATTATATACATAACATGTACATATTATACATAATATACACATATATGTATACATGTATAATATATATAAACACATATTCATTATTATGTATATAGATGTATATGTGTGTATATAATGTATATAATATAGTCTATATAATATATATGTTTAATATAATATACACATATACATTATATATATATATATATATATAAAATCAAGTTAGTTATATTTCCAAGTCTGTACAGTGTAGTTGACTCAGCCTCATTTCTGTGCTTTCTTTCTCTCTGCATTGCCCAGGTTCACAGGGGCTCAGGCCCCCATGCTAATGAGATGTCCTCCATCACACCCCACACCGCTCCTGTTCTGGATATCTCCCACTTCTCAATTTGTAAGGACTTACCTGGTCATCCCTTCTGAGTCTCTCATTACATATTGGCATCCTCTGCCCTCCTCAGAGTCTAGCCTCTTGCCTGACAACCATATTCAATATACATACTAATGCTATGAAATCTACACAGGAAAAAGAATTTAATTTTCTCCTTAGAAGTGCCACACCCAGACATTGTTCTTGATATAAAGGTACTTATTGTATACATATACATCATATACATATTTTTTTTTCCATTTCCCAATAAACTATCCAAACAAGCCAGGCAGTGGTGGCGCACGCCTTTAATCCCAGCACTTGGAAAGCAGAGGCAGGCAGATTTCTCAGTTCGAGGCCAGCCTGGTCTCCAGAGTGAGCTCCAGGACAGCCAGGGCTACACAGAGAAACCCTGTCTTGAAACAAAACAAAACAAAACAAAACAAACAAAAATGTGACTCACGGGGTAAAAAGGTTTATTGGGCCCACAGTTTGTGGGTACAGTCCATCGCCATGACCAAGTCATGGCAGCCAGAGACTGGGATTGGTGGTCATGCTACATCTGCTCCTAGGAAACAGGGGTTTCCTACAAGTTGTTCATTCTTTTTTTCAAAGATTTTATATTTATTTTAAAGTATGAGTATGTGTTGGGGGCACAATATGTGCACATGAGTGCTTGGTCCCCCAGAGGCCAGAAGAGGGCGTTGAACCCACTGGAGTTACAGATTATTGTAAACCTGCTGTGATTGAAGATATGACCTGGGGTTCTCTGTAAGTGCAGGATACAGTCTTAACTACCGAGCCATCTGTCCTGCCCCATGCAGCTCATTTTTTATTTTGAAATTATAGGCTCAGCTCCAAGGTACAACTTAAAATTTGGGAAAACTTTTCATGGCAAACAAGTGAGATGATGAAGCTGAGCAGTCTTCAACTCTTCAGAACGGGGTAAATCACAATGCTGGCGGTGGGATGGGGTGTCTGGGCACTCGGTCTCAGTGTGAGACAGTCCAGAGGAGGAGCCCAGTGGGAGTCAATAAGATCTCAGGGGACACCACCCTCAGAAGGACTGAGGTAGCTCTACAATGGGCTGGTGGGTAGGGCCCCCATCCCATCTCTGCTTGGCTTGTTCAGAGTTGGCCTGAAATCTGATTTGGGCTCTGCGCTCACATTTGCTGAGAGTAAAGCCCTGGGAAACCAACATGGTAGGAGCATTTTAATTAACAGAGCTGCTCCGTACATTAGGCTGCCGTGACTTTGCTCAGTGCTGCCGATGACTGCAGTTTAGCATCAAGGGAAGAAAGCTACGAAGGAAATGGATCGGAGGAAGCAATACTGGGAGTTTATGAAGTCTGTGCATTTTCTTGAGGCTTCACTGGGACCGCTTTTAAACTGGCTGTCACCCCTGCATGAATTATCCCCTCCACCTGGGAGGACAGAGGCCGGCAAGACATACATTCACACTCGGGCACGAGCCACGCCAGCCTCATAATTCTTTCTTATGCTGCTCAAGTGGGGAGTGGTGTGAGAGCAGAGAGAGGCCTGACCCTTGTGATGTCCTCAGAATAAAAAACAACAACAACAGCAGCAAAAAAACAAAAACAAAAACAAAAACACCCCAAAACACCCTGGGGGCAGAGGAAGAAAGAGGCAAGAAATAAATAACAAGCCAGGATGCTATTTACATACAGAGGGGAGGCCTCTGAGACTCAGCTCCAGGGGCTTTCCATGTCAGTAATAACTCCGTGATGGAAATAAAGAGATTCTTCCGCAACCCCACATCGCCTGAGATGCTATCAGCGCGGGTTTGCCTTTGTTTCCTGACGGATCTTAACACAGCAGAGGGGAGGCAGCGCTGTCAAAGGCAACTGTGAGGTGGGGTGTGGGGGTGAGTCCGGTGGTCCCCATGATGACTCAATTATGTTGGCTGTGAAGAGATTAATTAGAATCGAATGTGCTATTGGTGTAAAACCGCCTTTTGCACCTGCCATTGGTACCCTCATTACTGGTTTCCCATTATAGGGGATTATATGGCACAATGAAATGGAGTTTATGCTTCCTGGGGGACACTCTTAAATAGGTTTACTGTACTTAACTGGTGGTTAAGGGGTTACCTAAGAGAAACATGACTCAGTCTCTCTCTCTCTCTCTCTCTCTCTCTCTCTCTCTCTCTCTCCCTCTCTCTCCCCCTCCCTCCTCCCTCTCTCTCCCCTTCTCCCCTCATAAAGGAACCTCCACCCTTTTCAATAAACTATAACATAGATATTCCCCTGTCCACTGGCCAGGCTACAAGTCCCATCACATCTTGCGCACTTTGTGTCTGACATCATAGGATGCTGGAATCAAAGGGATGCTTGTCAACTCCTTGAAAGGAAATGAATCACATCACGTAGCAGCTTCTCCTCCTCTCCTATGAGAAGCTTGGTCCCCAGTGTGTGGATATTGGGAGACAGATGCCTGGTGGTGCTTGGCTAGGTCATGGTGGGGGTCGACCCTTGAAAGAAGTTAAAGTAGCTCATGTGGGACTGTTCTCTCAAATAGATGACTTGTGACAAGCTGGTTCCTTCCTACTTACTCACTGGCTTCGTGTCTCATCATATGATCTGCCCATCCGCATGGTCCTCCCCCATGATGCCATCCTCCAAGAAGTGATAGAGACAAAGAATCCCTTACCAGAGACCAAAGAGATGGCTCTGCCCAGTCACAGACTTCCCCATTGGCATTTAAAAAAAAATGATAAAGTATCCAGTTTGGGGGAGATTGGGTTACAGAATCTGAAATAGACTAATGGTTTACACAAGAGAACAGCTCTCTGGAAGAAGTGAGGTACAGAGCTAGCTGAGTCCTTGTGATTTGTGGAGTTTGTCTTTTGGGAATGGGGAGAGAGGTGTGTTTATAGGGGGGTGGGCAACATCTGGGAACTCAGAAGAAAACCGTTAAGCAAATACCAGATGAGAGATACTGCCTCCTGACCCAACAACATTCCTTTCTTGCTGAGGAGCTCCAGGTCAAGATTAGGACCGCCCCAGCCCTAAGGGACTCAGCCAATGCTGGTTAAATGGGAAACAGAGACAGGCACTTCTTGTTCTATCCAACTGGCACAATGAGCGACCTTTGGTACTCAGGTGTCCCACCTACTGCCCAGGAAGGAAGGGGCGTTAGGAATCAGTGAAGTCTCAGCCAGCAACTGGTTCTCATCTGATTCAGTCTGTGGATGCTGCCTTTCCAATGTGCCCTAAATTTGGATCACCTCGAATGAAGGTAGCATTGTGTATTTGTCTGAAGTTACTCCTGGAATACCCATGGTGTTGGGCTCTGTCCTGGTCAGCTTTGTCAAACTGAACCAGCCTAGAGTCATCTGAGGGAAGCTCCAGTTAAGGAGTTGCCTAGATCATAAGGACCTGTGACCATATGGGGAGGTTATCTTGGTTATTAATTGATGCAGGAGGGCCCAGCCCACTAAGGGCGGCACCATCCCTAGGTGGGTAGTCCTGGACTGAATAAGAAAGCCAGCTGAGCATTAGCCAATGAGCAAGCCAGAGAATGAGCCAGTAAGCAGCATCCTACAGGTTCCTGCCTTGAGCTCCTGTCCTGACTTTCCTCAGTGGCCGATTGTGACCTGGAAGAATCAGATAAAGCAAACCCTAGTTGCTTTTGGTCAGAGTGTTTTATCAAAGCAACAGAGCAAACTAGGCCAGGGTCCAAGGGACCTAGAGTTGAGAGCCTGGATGGGAGGTAGAAATGGAAGACACCACCCACCCACGCCCCCTAGAGACAGGCAGCAGGTACCATCTCTCCCTGATGTCTTTTAGAGGAGTCCTGGGCACCGAAGCTCACAGGTGTCACTGGGTTCCTTGACTGGCCATAAAGACAAATGCATCCAAGCATACCATGTGCCTTGCGTCACAGAAGTGTCAACAAACTCTGGGTCAAGTGACAGGTCTGCTCCACCCCACCCCTGGCTCAACCAGTTCCTATCTGGTCTCCTTTAGAGACTATAAGACATCCTTTGTAGATGGGTTATGAAGAACAGAGAAGTTCTTGGGGCCCTTGGGTCATCTAGTTAAGATGATGGGAGGGGTGGTGGCCCAAGGAACCATGAAATGACCTTAGCTATGCAAATGTTGTTGGCTCAGAGACAGAAGGGAGCCAGACCTTCATCGTGGGGTCAAATAGGCTTTAGTATGATGGACACTGCACATTTCACAGAGTATAGGAGAAGAACCCTGAGTCTGGTTTCTGCTTTATATTCCCTCAACCAACACTTCTTGAGCTGCTAGGTTCATCTGGGACTTCAGCATCGAACATGCAAGTGTGTTCTGTGGCCTCCAGACCTTATGTTCTGGGAGAAACTCTGCATCTCAAGTGGCCCAAGGCATCATGTTGGGAATTCAGTCACTGTTGCCACTGTCACTTCTGGGTACGTGCAGAATGAGGAATAAGCTGTGAACTGAAGAACAAATGTTAAGAAATACTGGCGGCTGGAGAGATGGCTCACTGGGTAAAAGGACTTTGTAGAGACCCAGGTTCTGTTCTCAGCACCTGAATAGCATCTCACAACTCTCTGTAGCTCCAGTTCCAGGG
>JADRCD010177669.1:0-19113 GCA_019843815.1 Montemys delectorum
CTTACAGCTATGCCTGGCTTTAAAACCTTAAAATAATGGGGGCTGGAGATCTGAACTCAGTTCCTCATAGCTGCATGGAAAACGGCATTCTAACTAAGCCATTTGTCCCGCCAGGCATCTGTAGTTTTAAAAGCACCTTGAGTGCTACAGAGCTTTAGTTGGGGAAGGTACAGTGTGAAGACAGGGGTCCTCTGTCACTGAGGTTGCTTTCATAGATGTCTTTCAGGGCCAGTCTGGTTTTCCCATCACCTGGGCAAGCACAGGGATCTCCCCTGGGCATATATGGATGAGACATCATGACCGATGCTATTCCCCACTGCTATGGGCCTCTGTGAGGCCTAGGGAACTTCTTCCAGCTCCCTCGGCTCATGGACCGCTTGAAGGTGCCTTTTGAGAACTGGAGTAGGTGGCAGATGGAGTGGGGAGGCATCTGGTCCTGTCTTGGTGTGATGTCTTCTGTGTTACTGAGCTGGGCTCAGACGGTTGCTGACTGTCACATTGTGTGTCTGATGCTTTTCTCTTTTTAAAATTAAAATAAAGACCTACTGTTTTTTAAAGAGAATTGGCAGTAGACCAGAGAAAATATGAGTTTAAACTTGTTTAAAGAGAACAGATACTTTTTGCCTTTTGGCTACTTTAAGTACTTAGGAACAGGGAGTTGGTTTTCACCAGGCATAGCAGAGGGAGACCACATGCTCCTGCTGGGCCTGGATTACCTCTCTAGATAATGACAGATCATGGGGTACTTGGGGGAATCTTGGGTTAGGCCCAGGGCAGGGTGGGATACCTGAGGGATTTAGGTAGGCATTGGCTATTTACCTAATGGTCAAAAACTATTGAAGTATTTTGTCAAACAAGTATGTCTGTTAGGGTATGTGTATTTGTACATAAGCTGTAGTAGTAAAAGACAGTAAACATGTCAGTCAACCTCAGCTGCAGTGTGAAGTCAGTTAAGACTAGGGGAAAAAAGATGTAGAGGCACGGCCCTGTCAGTGCTACGTCCTTGGGGCCAGACACATAGTAGGTGCTCAGTAACTACTTGTGAACTTGCCACGAGCAAGATTAGTCTGAGGAGAGGGACCTTCAACTGAGAGAATGCCTCCATAAGATTGGCCTGTGGGCAAGGCTGTGGTGCATTGTAAAAATTAGTGATTGACATGTGAGGACCTAGCACATTGTGGGTGGTGCCATCCCTTGGCAGGTGGTCCTGAGTTGTATAAGAATGCAGGCTGAACAAGTCACAAGGAACAAGCCACAGAGGAGCAAGCCAGTAAACAAGCAGTCCTCTGTGGCGGCTGCTTCAGTTTCTGCCTTAAGTTTCTGGCTTGACTTCCCTCAGTGGCCTGAGTCTGACCTGGGAGTTGTAAGATGCAACAAACCTTTTCCTCCCCAAGTTGATTTTTGGTAGAAGCCTTAATGAAGACACTCGACTATCAATATAGCCTTTTAGCTGTTCTGACTCTCCTAAGAGCCAGTGGCCATGAAGCCTCAGTGCTCCTGAAGCACCTGGACAGGGCTAATGCAGATTCATCACTGTCAGAGTGCTGAGGGTAAGGGAGTGCTGAGTGCTGAGTGCTCACCTTTACCATCTCCCTTCACCCCAAAGCTCAGAGAACATCCAGAAGAGGGAGCAGGAGGCACATCAGAGCTGGAGGATGGGACAAGTGCTCTGAGTGCTGTCTTCTGGCCCTGACATGGCCACTACACTGATGAACTCATAGAGACCATGGTTACCTGTGCCAGAGCTAGCCACTCAGCATTCCAGCATGGGCCAGGAGGGACCAATGAAGTCCTGCCCCGAGCTGAGGAACTATTGGCAGGAAGTGTTTGTTGGAGTAGAAGGATTTATTTTCTTCAATGATGTAGCCGTGTCAGTTGCCCATGGCCCGATGAATAACCCTACACTCACCCATGTACATGCAAGCAACCCTAATTAAACAGAAAAAAGAGAGGAGAGGGATATGTTGGGAAGAGGAGAAGTTCCAGAGGAAGTAGGAGGGGAATGAGAAAGCAGAATGGGAGGTGGATGTGATTAAAACATTTTATATACATGTATGGGATTGTCAAAGAATAAAACTGCAGATACAACAGTGATTCCTTGCAGAGAGAGTTCCCTAGAAGCTAGGCTGCCCTCTGTTCACGTGGCAGCTGCAGGAGAAAAGACATTTTCATACTGGTAGAGTGTGATATGTCTTTAACCTGGTTTTGTGAAACCAGACTGCTCACACCCTCCCTAGACAGTGTTGGGGCTACGCTGACAAGCGTGTGCTGCTGAGCTGACAGTTCAGCATCTTGATTATGTTCTTGCATCTGTTTGTTTATTCTGCTGCATATCACTCTGGTCCAGAGTGTCATTTGTTTTCAGTTCCCTGGCTCACCATCTTTATTATCCATCCTGAGTCGAGACACTGAGTCTAGTCTTGAGGTTGGCCATGCAGGCTCTAGAGCTCAAGTCTGGTTCAGTGTGGGTGTGTCTTCTCTGGGCTCTGGCTTTGTTGCCACAAATGGAAACAGTAATAGGTCCTGTTAGTGTTACTATAGGGAACACACTTAGGGACAAGGCCTGGCACATCTTTGGTGCCATATGGATGTGTGTTCCACTTAGGATCTAATTTTAAATGACCAGATTTCAAATATGCTAATGTAAGACACAGACTCAGCCAGGTGACTTTCATACTTGTGGCCGAGGTTCTGCAGTAGTTGGCACCTCTGCTCGGTTTCAGAATATTTCAGTGGAGTTTGTCTTATAAATGTAGGGGGGCATCCTTGACTGTTAGGGGGTCTTTAAGGCTTGCTTGAATATATTTTTCAGCATTGTTAATCACAGGAGAACTGCTCCCTACTTATATAGTCCTGACTGGAGATTGGCTGAGGGACTTCATGATGCATCCTCATTGATGAGATGGAAGGAGCTATTTGAGAGAAACTGGGTAGTTACAGATGGTGTGTGGCAAAGTGACTCTCCCATCTTCCTCTTCTTTTGAGAGTGTGCCTCTCTACCTCATGATCCTGATGGGGTGTTCATTAAGGTGGTTTTTACTTCATTCTGCTCTCATAAGGGAACATGTGATCTAATGTGGGCTACCCCAGTATCACACCCTCCTTGTCACCTAGCTTAGTTTGGGGATGCAGTGTTTTTCCAATCTGAGGTTCAGAGACATCTGTGGTTCTACTAGACACATGTTAGTAAGCTATGGGAGTTGTTGAACTGTCAAAGCCTGCCCTGTACACAGTCTATCTATAGCTAAAGAATGAAGTTAGTGTGAAAAAGAAGAGAGAAAAGCAGGGAGAACAATAAAAAGAGACAGAACAGAAACATATAATTTGAGTACCAAGACCAACCATGGCTAAACAGTCCTGAGGGGTAGTGTCTAAAAATGTTTTATACATTTGATTTTCTAGAATTCTTTGATATGACCTTATATGAAAAGGTTGAGAAAGATCCATTTGGTACACATCGTGTGTGTGTGTGTGTGTGTGTGTGTGTGTGTGTGTGTGTGTGCGCGTGCACAGGTGCAGGTGCAAATGGAGACCAGAGGTCAATCTCAGATGTTATTTCTCAGGCGCACTGACCACCTTGCTTTTTTGAGGCAGGTCTCTCATTGGCCTGACTTACTGATTAGGGTAATGGATAGCCGTCCATTGAGATCCATGTTTCTGCCTGTCTCCACCTCCCCAGATCTAAAATTAGTTTAAGTGCATGGCACTATATGCTGCCTCTTTTTCCATTAAAATAAACAAGCAAGCAAGCAAACAAACAAAACAAAACAAAAACAAAAACAAAAACAGAAACAAAACCCCAAAGACCATGGGCTATGGAGATTGCACTTGAGTCCTTTCTGATAGCTGTCTCCAGGCCCTGGTCTCACTCTTGCTGACTTTAGGATGGGCTGCTGAGGCTCTTCTGAGGCTGGCCTGGGCCTTCCCTCTGCATTTCCTGTTTTTGAGATACTGCCACGTTGGCATCCTCATCCACTCAGATGCAGCCATGGCACCTCTGATCAGGTATAGATGCCTTCTCTCCCTTCACTGGGCTCACATTACCATTTTATTTTCTACTCCTTTGGCTTTTCACTGTCATCTCAGTCATTCCCAGGCTCACTTGTCATCCAGAGTTATCCTGGCTCGAGGCCCTGCTGTCAGTGGCTGGAGGGCGCGCTGGCTGAGGTGCAGGCATTGTTGGGATCCTGGGATGTGGTCGGTGAGGAGATGCTTCTCAGAGAAACCACTGAGATGTCACTCCAGCACCTTAGGGCTTTATTTTTATTACTGCTCCAATTCTAAAGTCTTCTGGCTTAAGAAATAAGAATGAGAGTTTACTCAGGAAGAGGATTTAAATGAATTCTTCTGGAGGATTTTCGTCCTTTTATTTAATTGATTTATATTTTATAATATTCCCATAATGAGCACATATCATTCTTACCAGTAGTAAAATATTTAGAGAGGGAAAATGATCACCTGTTATTCAGAAGGGCTCGGAGTGAGAGTGCAACATAGTATGAAGGAGGTGGCAAGGACAGCTGACTTCACCTCCAATGACCTCATCATATGGAGGAAACCACTTGGTAATGAATGCTTCATTAGTTCTAATTATTTCAAGTAGCCAGAACTCAAACAAGAATTTGTGATCTGATTTTTATCAGTCAGTAATAACAGCCAGTGCTATTCAAGCAATGTCCTCTCAGGGTGTTAGGTCGTGTCTGTGTGGTGCATTACAGACATGCCATAGAAGACACCTGCAGGGGTGAGGAGATGACTCTGTGGGTAAAGCACTTGTCATACAAATATGAGGACCTAAATTTAGATTCTTAGCACCACTAGAAAAGAATGGGCACCACAGTGTGTGTAATCCCAGTACTTCAAAGCTGGGCATGGCAGTGTGAGTGTGTGTGTGTGTGTGTGTATGTGTATGTAGACATGGTCCTGTGTGTAATCTTAGTACTGAGGAAATGGAGACAAAGAGACTGCAACTTATTGGCCACCAGTTTAACCAAATGGGCAAGCTCTAGGCTCAATGAGACCCTGTCTCAAAGGACAGGTTGGAGAGGGATTGACAAAGACATTCAACATTAACCTGTGGCCCCTGCATACACACCCACATATGCACATGCATATCTAAACACATGCATATTTTCACATGCATATACACATGTAATCCTCCAAACACATAGACGTGTACATATTTACATTTGCACAATACAGCCTCACACGCAAATATAGGTATCAGTCCTATCCTGAAGTTCTCATTACAAATTATTTCTATATAAGACTTAGCAAAAATTATCAGTTTTGCTTACTTTCTGTAATTAAAAAAAAACAAAACTTTCCACGTACTCAAAGTCAAAGAAGAAAGAGAACAAAAATCAACTGTCAGTTAACTTGGCTAAACTTAGTGTCCAATATTCTAAATAATGGTTCAATGATAAGGCAAAAATGATTGAATAAATAATTGAGAAAGACAGAATATGACTACTCACTTGAAACCTGCAGTGGGATATATTCTTTTTCACAGTATTTTGGCTTTCCTTTTAAAAATTAATCTAATGTTCACCCCTCTGTCAAGCCTTCTTTTTAATAGAAGCCTTTTAACACTCGAAGGGGTGTTTTGCTTCTTGATGGTAAGCCAGGATACCTCAGGATATTTTATAAACACATCCATTACACTGCTGACTCCCCCAAGTCTGATGATTTACTCAACTGATATAACAGGTAGTTGGATTTAGCCACTGTATAGAGAGCTAGCGTTTAGCACAGTTTGATATTTAACAGCTTAACCATGAAAAATACAATTGATGTTAATATGTTCCATTCAGGCCTGCTTCCAAAGAAGCCTGCAATTTAGCCATGTCGAGCTCCCTCAATTGGTGTTTACTAATAATGCCTGGTTTCAACAGAAGAAACATTCCCTCCACTTAAACAGCACAGGGAGCATGTGTGGTATTGGGGGTGGGGGTAGGGGTAGGGGTGGGTGGTGAGCGGTACTCATTCAGTGATTTTTTTCATCTGTGTCCTAACAGCTGAATGATTTTTTTTTTTTTTTTGCGTCCTTCCATTTCCTTTCCTGTGCTGCACTGATTTGAGCCTTATAGACTTGATACAGGTATGGGATGTTTATTTGCTATGGCAAGGGTGTTCCTGAAGAACCCACTAAGTGAGAAACTTGCCCAGCTCAAGCCTTGCTTTCACTTATGGATACATACATTTTAAAAGTGATTTGCTTGATGTCATTTGTACATAACACAAGGATTTATTCATATTTTAGATGACAGTAATATTTGCATAGGTAAGACTGTGCAGAGTACACATCTTGCTTCCTCTCAGATGTCTGTGGACTCACCAGACAGCCTGCTTTTCTGCCTCCATGCTCCCAAGTCACATAGGAGTGTAGCTCCCAGCCACAGGAAGAGGGGCAGCTCGACAGTTGCAAATCATGTACAAATTGTACCCTTCTGTTGAGTTAATTTGCACACTTCCATTGAGCCCCACAATTTATGCCCCTCTCAGGTCAGTGCGGGCTATAATAGCTTGGACTTGTTATGGGGGCAGAGGTGATAACCTGTGGCTTCCTAGGTGTGCTGTGTAGCATATGGCTCTCTCTCCCTGTGCCTAATATTTGACTTGTAACTTACGACTACCTTGAGTTACATAGCAAAGGGTTTTAGCAGATGTGAAAAAATTCAGATGGGGGCTGGTGAGATGGCTCAGCCATCAAAGACTAGGTTCACAATGAAAAAAAAAAAGATAAATTAGGATGGGAAAATAATAAATGCATTTTTCAAGTGAATCCAATATAATCCATTTTAAGAGGGGGCCAAGAAGTCAGATGTGAAGACACTGCTGCTGGCTTTGAAGGGGTAGAAGGGGCCATGGGGTCAAGGAAGGCAGGCAACCTCTTGAGCTCAAAGAGACGAGGGTCAGGTTCTCCTTGAGTTCCCTGAAGCAAGGCAGATTGGCTAATTTGATTTTAGTCCAGTGAAACCCACTTGAAACCCTGACCTGCGATACTGTAAGATAATAGGTTTGTATTGTCCTGAGGTCAGGGTCAAGGAAGCTTGCTATAGTTGCAGCAGGAGACTGATACACAAGGCTAGGTCAGTAGGCTTTCTATTATGGTATGTGCACATGTATGACAGGGCATGTCAACATGTGTATGCGGAAGCCAGAGCTTTGCATCAGGTATCTTCCTTGGTTGCTTTCTACTTTTTAAAAAATCTTTTAAAATTTTTATTTATTTACTTTATATATGCAGGTATACTGTCACTCTCTTCAGACATACCAGAAGAGGGCATTGGATCTCATTACAGATGGTTGTGAGCCACCATGTGGTTGCTGGGAATTGAACTCAGGACCTCTGGAAGAGCGGTCCATGCTCTTAACTGCTGAGCCATCTCTCCAGCCCTCTACTTTTTTTTTTTTTTTTTTTTTTTAAAGACAAGTCTTTCACTCAACTTGGAGATCTCTGCCTTAGCTAGCTAGTCTGGCCAGCAAGCCACAGGAGTGCTCCTGTCACCATCTCTCCAGGACTGGGATCAGAGGTGTAATCTGTAGCACTTTGCTCTTTAAAATGGCTGGCCAGGGTCCCAAACTCAGGTCCTCATGTTTGTGTGACAAACATTTTCTCATCCTGAGCCATCTTCCCAACACAAGGCCTGGCTCTTTTGGCATTTTAACTCTTCCAGGCCTCTTCCCAGGACACACCATCTTGGAAACCAGGCTTTGTGCTATGTGAATCCCAGATTACATATTCCTTTAGCTGCTTGTATGAGAACACAGGCTTAGGACCAGGCCAGACCAAACATCACATTTGTGAGTTGGAAATCTCTGTAGACACCAGCCAGTTGCCAGCCACTACAGTTATCCTCAGCTTTCTGTCATCCAGTTTGAAAGTTCAGGTACAGTGGAACAGCGACAAGTGCTCTCTGCCCAAATTCCTGACTCAAAAGAAATCCACAAGCTTAGTAAAATGGCCTATTTCATACCAGGAAGTTCAGAGTGATTTGCTGAAGCTAAGGTGACAGCTAGACTCTGTGAGCCATGATGTCACCTCTTACTCACTACCCAGATGCCACTGTTGTTTGGCTTGTGTAGATAGTCTCATGTCACAAGCTAATTTGGGTTGAGGGTATGATGAGGTTGGAGGACACAGATGTGTTCTTAGGAGCTTGGTGTGGACTTTGTGCCCAGGGATAGATGATAGAAGATGCTTTGTTGAAACCCATGGACTTGGGCTATGTAACACCACCAGCTGTGTCAGTTAGGATGAGCCTACAGGAAGCCACAGGACCCTGGAGAGCAGCAACAGAAAACAAGATGGTTACTATGTGTGTGTATGTATGAAGCCAAAAGAAGGTGAGTTTCTTCATTTAGCAAGATCCTTCAACTCCCCCATCCTTAAAGTGCTCATTGTGCCACAGATGGTCCCGTCATGCTAATAAACCCAAAAGAACATAGCTGGAGAAAAGCAAGCAGTCTCCTTATCCTATGACTGTTCATTGCTGCTGGTTCCGACATGCTCATCAGCTCCTTGTTCATGAAGTCATTCCCTCCCAAACATGGACTAGGATGCTAGAGGATGTCACAGGGTCTAGCTCCCACATTCTTCTCTACACATTCCAGCATGTCCTTTCTTCCCTTGCTTTCAGAAGATAACTGTGATCCCATTTTCTGAGACCACAGAAGCTACAAGAAGGGAGTTTCCTCAGACCTCAGTATCAGATCTAGGAGGCACCTACACCCATATGATTGCCTTCTTGCCAGTGGACATCCTGGCTGTGTTCTTACCGAGGCCAGGCCTTCCATTTGGACACGACATCCCATAATCTGGCCTGCCTAAGAGCTGTGTTTCACCTGCTGCTTGCATCCTTCCTTCCCTCCTTTGTTCCTTCCCACACATTTTTTCCTTTTCTACTAACTTTTCAACACCCTGTCATTCCTCTCATCTTCCCAATTCCTTCTTCATTTATTTACCTCTATCCTTCCTTTTGCTTAGGATGCAGCTGTCAGTGTCTTAATGAAAATATTCTATATGACATAGGTATGTTGTATGTGTATATTGTCCACATGTCTTTGTGAGTGTGTGTGTATACTTATTAATAATCTGTGTTAACTTTGGAGGTACCCATGTTATATTTTACTTCCTGTCTTAGAATGTTCAACTCCCTGAGTTATATTTCATATGTGTCTTCTGAAAATGTCATAAATTCTGTGTTATACTTATTTTGAGAAGATCATCTTTAGCTGGGATATTTAGTTCATTTATAATCAATGTTATCTGTGATAGATTTGGGTTGAGAAACTATTTGCTTTGATCATCCTGTTTCTTTTTCTTCTACGTCTTGCCTTTTTGGTTATTCCATATAATTTTTTCCTCTACTGACTTAGGTTCTCTAATGTTTTTTTAGTGGCTTCCCTGGAAGTTACAGTGCAAACATTTCACTCACCAAAGTCTAAAATGCTTAACAAATACCCATGTACCCTTCCTGAATGATAAAAAGACCTCAACTGTAACCCATTTTTCTCTTGCCTTTTAAACCTCCAGGATTATGGGCAAGTGTTTGAGCATCATGTCATGTAGATCAATTGTACACTCTGTCACTTCCTCTGTTCTTTTTTCTTGTAGCTCATCATTCTTCTAGGCTCTCCATTCTTTTTCCCAGGGAATATTCTTTAGAATTGTCTTTAGCAAGTACTTTACTTTAGCAAGTGACATTACTGCTGATAGTAGGACTAGTTTCTGTTGGAAAATGCCATTATGTTGCTTCTATTTTAAAAAAGATGTTTTCACTGAGAATCTAATCCTAGATGTGGAATGGTTTTCTTTGGATATATTGGAGATAGGGCTGGAGAGATGGTTCAGTGGATAAGAGCACTTGTGTTATTCTTGTAGAGGGCCCAGGTTCAATTCCTAGCACCCACATGGTGGCTCACAACTATCTGTGACTCTACTACCAGGGGACCTGATGTCCTCTTCTTACATCTGAAGGTACAAGGCATACACACTGTGCACAGACATACATGCAGCCAAAACATACATGCACATAAGAAGCTAATACATCAAGATGACAACCCATTGTCTTTGGCCTCCTCTATGGCTGTCAGGGAGCCACATTTTAGTCTCTGAAGGTACTATCCTCTCCTTGGCTACTTTTAAGATGTTTTACTTGTTATTTTATGAAGGTCCAATGTGACATGCCTAGGAGTGAGTTGTTTCCTACAGTGCTTGGGTGTTTTTTTTTCTGTGAGTATATCACTGTTAAAAAGATATGTGATTGGAATGCATTGACCACTTCCACAACCATAGGTTTTCACCAGGCCTTTGGGTATCTGGGATCAGCAATGTTGGTTCTGGAAAACCTTCTCTGAGAATTGCTTGCTTCTATCTGTTCTCTTGCTCTCTTCTTTCTGAGACACAGAACAAATGCACTTGCACCTTATCTTCTCTATCACATAGTGTCTTTTATATTTCCCTCTTGCTTTTTCTTTGCTATATTTTTGGGTCATTTTTGGATCTTTCTATTAATCCTTTCTTCAATGTGATCTAAGCTGTTATTAAACCAAGATGTCAATCTTTTGTGTTTTTTTAAACAATTGTTTCTAGAGCTTCTTCTTGGCTACTTTTCAAATCATTAGTGTTTGTCTCCAGAGTCTGGTTTCCTGTAGGTATTGTCAGACTGTAACTTTAAACACAGTAAGTGCAGTTCTTTTGTAATTTATACTTGATAATTGCAACATCCCTAGCCTTGGCTTATCTGCTTCTCACCCTGCTGTCCTGCTTGTGTTTCCCAGGGTTCAGGATACTTTTCCTCTGTGAGTTTATCATTATTAAAGATGTCCTGGGAATGTATTGACCACTAAGAACAAGGAGCCTTCTCCAGAGAGGTCTTTTGTGGGACCATATTAATTTTAGGATTATCTTTCTATTTCTGTGAAATATATTACTGAAATTTTTATAGAAATTGCATTAAGCTGTATCTCTCTTTGGACCATGTTTTGGTAGTATTAATTCCTCTATGTATACTATTTACTATGACAGGATTAGTGGGTAATTTGCAGAATTATGAATGAATGAATGAATGAATGAGTGAACATTATCTCTTACTTAGAATTCTTTAGACACAATTCAGTAAAGTAGAGAAGATCAGGGTTCTTTTTTTCTTTGTGTGTGTGTGTGTGTGTGTGTGTGTGTGTGTGTGTGTGTGTGTGTATGTATACTTGTGTACGTATGCATGAAAACCAGAGGGGGACAGTGAGTTTTCTTGTGTTCTGCTCTATCACTTTCTTCTTTCTTCCCATGAAACAGGGTCTCTCACTGAATCTAGAGCTAGCTGAAAGCCAGCAAGCCCCAGAAATCCTCCTGCCTCAGTCTCTCTACCCCCAGCAGTGGTGTTACAGGCATGCCAGGGTTTTTTATGAGGTGTTGGAATCTAAGCTCCAGTGATAGAACTAAGTACTGCTACCATTGAAGTACCTCTCTAGCCCCAGCACATTGACTTTTGTTAATCAGGAATACAGATAGTGCCAACCATTTTCTGCAACAATCTATTACTCCACAGAAGTCTGCTTACTTATGGAATACAACTTTCTCCAACACAAACTCATTTTCAAAAGTATCACATTTAACTATATTAGATAAATAGCATTCATTTGGCTGGACAAGAGTAATATACCTGTAATTTCAGAACTTGGCGTCTGAGGCAAAAGCACTGTGGAGTTCATGGTCATTCTGAGTTTCATAGTAAAACCTTGTCTCACAAAGCCAAACTAAACCCCTGGAAAAATTTACATTTAATACTCTTCCCAAAGAGTACTACATTAATAAATAGTTTTGTTTTGTTTTGTTTTGGTTTTTTTGAGACAGGGTTTCTCTGAATAGCCCTGGCTGTCCTGGAACTCACTCTGCAGACTAGGCTGGCCTCGAATTTATAAATCCGCCTGCCTCTGCCTCCCAAGTGCTGGGATTAAAGGTGTGCGCCACCATGCCCAGCAATAAATAGTTTATTAACCATATAGTAAATAATGAATTTATTTTGTTAAAATTTCTCATCTCTCATCCCACTTCTTCGGCAAATATGTATAACATTAACCATGGAAGCCTTTTTATATGAATATGACAACATTTTTGGTAAAACACATTTCTCATCCTGCTAAGGAAAACCTAAGCAGATTACTTAAGTGTAGGGTCAAAGTTCCCATCAATTTCTGAACATTCAACAGCTAGCAACTTCTACCAGCTCTGCATCACACTGAGAGAGAACCCATGCTGTAGATCCTGCTACAAAACAGACATAGGTGGCAGGAGACACACGAGTTAGACACAGTTGGGTCAGGTGACGTTAATAGGTAATGACAGATGTAAGATGTAAATGTGATGGTTAGGTTTAATTGTCAATCACCTGGGAAGAGTTTCTGTGAGGAATTATTTGTATCAGATTGGCCTGTGGCTATGTCTTCCGGGGGGGGGGGGCGTTGTCTTGATTATATTAGTTGACATGGGAAGACCCATCCTAAAAGTGAGCAGCATCGTTCTCTGTGTGAGTCCTGAACTGTAAAGAGTAGAGAAGGCTAGTAGTGGAACAGTAGACACTATCATTCATTTTCTCTCTGTTCTTGACATGGATGTGACTGGTCGCTTCAAGTTCCTGGCTTGACTTCCCCAAAATAATGGACTATAAATTACAATTATGAGGTAATTATGCTTTTGCCCTAAGTTGCTTTTTGTTGGATGTTTTACCATAGAAATATAAATAAAACAAGGACAATAGACTTCTCATCAGCTATGGCTGCCTCTTATCCTATGATGTCCCCTCCTAGGAAGAGACAGGAGAGCACTTGTTTCTCTTTCTTTCTGGAAGCTGGTCCTCTCTGGGCTTTTCTTTCTGAGAACTTTGTGTGATCAGTGCATTTGCTGGTTTGTTCTTTGTTCCATTGTAGATTGTATGCCCCAACAGTGAAACATGGCAGGCGATTCAGAAACACCTGCTAAATGAGTTGTATCCTGAAATGACCTTTCATTAGGAGTTACTGTATTCTCCTGCTGTTGTCCATGCATGAGCAACATGATGTTAGCTTTCCATCACTATAATAAGATGCCACAAACAGTAAACTTATGAGGAGAGAAGGCTCATAGTTTTGGAGGGTCCACTCCATGTACCTCTGGTGTGTGCAGTAGAGCAAACACAGTTGGCTCATGATCAGGGAATGAAAGACAGCAAGAGGTGGAGTCCTAAACCCCACTTCAGCTCCTAAAGATCTCCCGCCAGTCTCCTTTCCTAAACTTTAACATGTAGGCTTTGGAGAGCCAGTCAAGACCTGGACGACTGCAGCACTGTTGTCAGAGGGGAACAGGCTTCTGTAAAAACCAAAGACACCAAGATTCGCTTTCTTCTTCCATGCTTTGTTCTGAGTTCTTTATCCCTTTAATCTATTTCTCACTTAATTCCCTATTTCTCTTACATGAGTGTTTATTACCATAGCTTTAGTGTTCTGAATTGTTAGTCCTACTTTTAGAACTTTCTCCTGTGTCCTACAGTTCCTAATTAATGTTTTCTCCCCCCTCATCCCTTTATTAGCTAGTTCATGCTGTTTGTGATATGACAGCTTTGATCTCTCTCAGTCTTCCCTCTACCCCAGCGTATATATTATATTCCTTGTGCATTTCCTTAGGAGAACAGAGTCTGGCTTAAATTCTCCCCCAGGATTTTTGCTCTTCTTGAGCACTTGTGCAATTTCCACTTGCCCATTTACCCTTCCTAAGGAAAATTGTCAAGATCTATTACTTGGTTTAAAAATGCTCTAGAAAATTAGTTCTTTCTTCTACTTTTGATTCAAATGGTGCATGCTCTTCCCTTCGTATATGGGACTATTCAGTTATGACCCTCGACCACATTGAATGGTATGGAGTGGACTGAGTCTCATAAGGATGTGTTCTTTTTTGTAGTTTGATTCTAATTCAGTGGTCTCAACCTGTGGGTTGTGACACCTTTGGGGTGGAATGATCATAAGGGTCACATATCAGATATACTGCATATCAGGTCTTTACATTACGATTCATAAAATTAGCAAAACTACAGTTATTAAGTAGCAACAAAAATAATTTTATGGCTGGAGGTCAGCACAACATGCGGAATTGTATCAAAGGGTCGCAGCATTAGCAAGGCTGAGAATCACCCAAATGAACCTCCAGGAGCTCTTCAGCTGAGGGAGGTGGATCTGGTACCCTAGTGGTCTGTCATTTTGGCATGTGTCCTACCCTGCCTGGGGCCACTGAGAAGGCACAGCTTGTGCTTCTAGAGGTGTGGCTGAACATGGCTATTTTTCATTTTTTCCCACCCAGCTCTACCTGTCCTCTTCCTTCCTTTCAGGAAAAAAAAAGTGTGTGTGTGTGTGTGTGTGTGTGTGTGTGTGTGTGTGTGTGTGTTTCTATGCTTCAGAAAAAAGACAGCTAATGTATGGACCATGTTTGAAGCTGAGCGTGATCCTGGCGATGCTTTCACATGCATTAATTTGCTCTGTGAGCATTGTGAGTGTCTAGGTCTCCTTGCTGTTTGTCGGTCATGGTTGCACAGCTGTCACCTGAGGCTTTAAGCTCATCATAGGCACCAATTAACACTGCTGTAGAGGCTTTCCTTCCCCTCATCGGGAAACCACACTGAGCTTTTTGTTTTCTTGGCATTTATACCCTTCTACAACATTTATGGAGTGCCAGTTCCATACCAGGCAGAGTTCTGAGAATAGCAAGTAATACCTTCCCATCTTCCGACTCATTAAGACCTATTTGTGTTTTCACTGGGTTTTAATTGGCAAGTTTAATGATACACCTCTAATTCTATTACCCATTGTATCAGCAAGTAATTAATGAGAATGTTTAGCAGCATGGATAGGAACTGACCCAATGGAACTACATTTATCACTTCCTCCCAAGCTGACATTTATTCTGACCTGCTAATCAATTTTCTATTCACTGGATACATAAATTACAGGTTTCCAGTTTCTTGATGGGTTGGTCATGTAAGATAAAACCTAAAGTGTTATATAAATTTCTCTCCTTTGTGGCCAAGACTCACCAGACTTTCCTTTGTTGACTTTAGCCTTGTAGCTGTCTATTAAAAAGAGCAAGGACTGGCTTTCATGGTTTTCAGACATCAGGGGCTTCACGTAATGAGATGAGTGAAGGACTTAGGACTATCAGTGTCCCGAAACTGCTTTTATTTAAGAAAAAAAGAAGCAAGAAGGACGCTTTTACTTCTGTTTCCTTTGGTATTTCCATTCCTTAACTTTTCATGGCAGTTGTTTCATAGGTTGACCTGTACCTTCCTAGCCTCCTTCAATGAATGACCAATAAGGCCTCACTTACAGAGCTGGGCATTTGCCATTAATTCAAACAAGCAGGAAAGGAAATCTTATAATACTGGGAGAGAGAAATTGATTTTGTAGGATAAACATGCTCCCAGCTGTCCATCCTCTGATCACCTACCACCTCCTCATTGCAAGAAGAAAACATTTGTTACCTTTCAGGAAGCACCCACCTGCCCTCATTTCCAGTTTTAGGGGTGTGCATGTAGATGTCTGCAGAGGCCAAAAGAGGACTCATGGAGTTACAAGAGGTTGTGAGATGCTAGGAAGTGAACTTGGGTTCTCTGGAAGAGCAGCAAAAGCTCTTAACCGTTGAGACAAGCCCCAGTTTCACCCCATGCTTTGAGAAGGTGTCATCTTTGAAAACTTTCAGGGAACTTGCCATGCAAATGTCCAATGGAAGCAGGAAGACACTTTTCTGCTTCAGAAGCTCCCTGGGGGACTTCAGAGCCCTGGAGAAGAAGCACTTGACATAAGCCCTTGGGGCATTCTGGGAGTGGTTAGATGGTGCTGAATCAAAGCCAGGACTTACAAGAAGTACACATTTTGGGAACCTTCCAAGATGATGGTGATTAAGTTTTAAAAATATATTACAACCAAAGATGGATTCTATAGCAGGGGCTGTGCAAGGAGCTTGGTGTGATCTCTGTGCCCCACGTGGTTTCTGGCCGCATGCAATGCTTTCTTCTGATTTGAGTATTGGTGGGACCATGAAACCCAGCAGCACAGTTACTCTCAGAGTCCTTGATAGATGCTTTTTTCCTTTTATTTGTGTGTGTGTGTGTGTGTGTGTGTGTGTGTGTGTGTGTGTGTGTATGTGTGTGTGAATGTGTATTCTCAGGGATTTGGGTACAGCTGTGTGAGTGCACATGAATGTATGTGGAGACCAGAAGTTGACATTGGGTGTCTTCCTCTGTTGCTTTCTACTTCATTTTCTGAGGCAGGGTCTTACTATATGCAATATTCACTGACTATGACTAGCCTACGAGGCCATCTTGTTCAAGGAATCTATCATCTCTGCCTCATGAGTGTTGAGGTTTCAGCCAGTTGCCATGTCTGCCAGACTTTTACATGGGTTCTGGGGATCCAAACTCTGGTCCTCACACTTCCCTCCCCCTCCCTGTGTGTATCTGTTTCTTCTCTCTTTCTTTCCCCTCTCTCTGTCTCTCCTTCCTTCCTTCCTTCTTTCCTTCCTTCCTTCCTTCCTTCCTGGACTCCTTTCTGTGTAGCCCAGGCAGGTCTTGAACTCATAATCCTGCTGCTTTAGTTTCCTGAGCACTGGAATGACAGACTTGTGGCTCTAGGCTTGGTTCCTCACTGACAGGACTGTGTTAGAAAATCATGATGGCTTATTGTACCATATGGTTCCTGTCAGACAGTTCCTGGAAATGAGGCTTCCTTGTATTATAGTTGGCTGATGGGAAATGGAATTCTGCCTTCTACATTTTCTCTTTTCTTTTTCTACCTTTGGCAGTGTGTAGAATCGAGTTCCAGAAAGATGACCCAGTGAGAAGTGTATATATGTATATGCATATGTACACACACACACACACACACACACACACACACACACACATTTGAGGAAAAATATATATGAGAAAACACAGCTTCCTTTGTCTTTCATGCCTCAAGTTCTCTTACTGAGACACTAAATCAGTAGAGAACCTGAGTGTATCAGAGTGCACTCCAGAGCATAACAAGTGATTCTCAAACTCCTGTCTACCTGGGAGTCACCTGAACACTTCAGCAGCAGCCTCAGAGGACAGGGATGGGGAGCTGATAATTTGTACTCCTAACAAGCTTCCAGGAATAGCTGTTGCTAGCCCTGAGAGCCATGGCCTGAGGTTGAAAGGGCTGTGGAGACAGGGACATGACATGGGGCAGAGAATATGCCTTCCTGACTTCTGCTTCTTTGCAGAGCATCTGCCTTCCACTGTGTCCTCAAGTGGTCTTTGCTCCGTGCAAGAACATCCCTGGGCTCTTCTTCCTTACAAGGTTGTAGATTCTTAGAGCCGTGTTTAGCACTAATTGGATTTTTAGAAGTACATGAAGACACAGTCAAATGTTAGAGCCTCAACACAGAAATAGTGCCTTCCGTCCACAGTGCCATTGTGGTGAGCCCCTCCTGGTAGGATGGATGGGTCATAGTTCACAGCATGACATCGACAAGGGTTAGGAACCATGGTCTTCTCAGTAAGAGAAGCGCTAACTTGGTTATAAACCTGTAATCTTAGAATTCAGACCCAGACTGGAGATTAAACATGTAGATGTGGGTCTCAGTAGGGAAGACCCAGGAATAAAAAGTGCTAAAAGATTGGGTCCTAAGAGGTATGTTTCATTCTTTGATTTGGTAGCTGTTGTCTGTTGATGGTATGGTGTGAAGCCACCTTTGTTCTGTGTTTCTAGTGTCTCCATAGCCCTCCAGACTGTCAGAGTCTGGCTCTAGGCTAGAAGTGTCCACTGAGGCAGGCTGGGGAAATGGGACAGATAGAGGAATGAGGCAGGACCCACACAGCCAGTCTTTTGTCTTTGGGTGGGCAGTGGCAGGAGATGTGGAGTGTGGCTTGTGCTTTGAAATAACAACAGCATCTAGTTCTCTTACCAGAGTCCCATACTTAGCAGGTTCTGAATGGCTGCCGCACACTAGAGACCTTCGTTTTTCTTTTTTTCTTTTTTTCAAATGTTCAGATGGATGAGTTTGTGATCTCTGGAGGGATGCAGCCATCATTTCCTGAATGCCTCACCCCTACCCTCATGTCACTCAGAGCTCAGCAGGAAATTCCACTGAGGCTGGATGCTTACCTCCCAGCCTACATCTGCTTCTTCATCTGTCCTCAGGGGGGCAGGAAGACTGGGAGATAGAGAATTGGGAGCCACATCCCTCTCCCACATGGCTGAGTCCATTTGGAGGTGGCAGCAACCCACAGGCTCACACAGAAAGACAAGTGGGGACCTCTGCATCAAGGAGCTGGAGGGACCACAGAAGGTTGTGAGTCTCATCCTGTCCCTCCCTATATTGCCCTGCCAAGGCCTGATCTGAGCTTCCTGCCAAAGTCTCTATCCCTCCCCTTCTCCCCTCCCCCCTCCACTATAGACCAATATGCCAGATGCCCAACTTCTCCTTATTCAGCTCACTTTCTGCTTTCTTAGGTTCTAAGCAGGCAGGCTGGGGAATGGTGAAAGTTTGAAAGTTGGGAGCCTTGCAGACAGGCTGACTTTTGATTTCCTAGGGCTTCCAAAGTACCACAAACTAGGTGGTTTAGGATGACAGAAATGTATTGTTTTACAGTTATAACAGCCAGAAGCCCAAAATCAAGGTCTCAGCAGAGCCTTGATTTCTTGGCAGGCACTAACTCGGCTGGCTTCTGGTAACTCCTTGGCTTGGTGCAGCCTGATTCCTCTCTTCCTTTGGTAATCTCATTGTGTTCATGTCTGCACTCCAGTTTCTAGTTTGTAAAGACGCACCAGCCATATTGGATGAGCAGCCCCTACAACCGTAGTCTCCTTTAGATAATCACATATGCAATGATTCTCTTTCTATAATAGTAGCTTCAAATTACCATGAGAAAATGCTTTAGTTATGATTCAACTTGCTATTTCAAAGGATATATTTGCTAATAAATACTGTACTATACTTTTAAAAATAACATACTTTACAGATAGCAAAGGCTAAAAATGACATAATAACTTAGCAAAAAGAAGAAGGAGAAGGAGGAGGAGGAGGAGAAGGAGGAGGAGGAGGAGGAGGAGGAGGAGGAGGAG